>JARQOC010000003.1:191787665-191813963 GCA_033576535.1 Allobates femoralis | reverse complement strand
CTTAGCCGGATTTGCTAATTTTTGGGGAAAGTGTTGGGGTTTCCAATCACCAAACCAAATCAGCCATGTTTGTGCCGAATTTGAAATTGGCAAACATGTTTGAGCAAAGCTCGTTCATCTCTACTGACTACACTGTGTCTGTAACTTCCATAGTATGATATGTGTTTGTCTATTTTCCATATTATATAGATGTGTAAGAGCAGTATCCATTTTATGTTTGATTATTGTTCTTGTGGGTTTATTCAATTTAGTCATACTTTATTTGTCTTCTATTATTATAGGTGATTATGATTACACATGAGCAAGACTTTTGAAGTTTGGTTTGGCCTACCAAACTTTCAGATGATCTATGAATTCTTTGACGAACCTTCTAAACCCCATTGAATTCAATGTGAGGTGAAACCAAAGCCATAGAAAACACCTTGGGCGGGGGTGGAGGGGGGGTCCGGCTTAACTAAACCTCCAAGGTGCGACAAACATGCTCAGGCCACTCTTCCATTTTTGAAGTCCGAAATGAAAAAGGGTCAAAACGTCCCTGATAGCATGGATATTGAGCTTGAGATACTCCTGCACCATCCTCTCGAGTCATTCACTATGTGTCAGACTTGTGCTCAGTTCTGCTGGTGAATGATCTAGTTTTAAAAAATTGGTTAAACGACTCTCAGCAATTGCTTCTGACAGTTAAACTGCTGTTACTGATGTTTCTGCGTGGATGACTGGATGTTCCCCGGTTTGGAAGTGTAGATCTGCAATTTACACTGTGTCCCTCACTGCTGTGTTGGGAAAAAACAGTCCTAAGATTATCTACAAGCTTTTTTGATACTTCAGCCTGCCTATGTCCCTGTCCAGTGTGGGAAGCATCTTGCAAAATTCACTCTTGTACCATGGATCTATAAGTGTGGCAACAAAGTAGTCAGTACTAATTCAAATCCTAAAAATACTGGCATCATGTTGCAGATAGTGCAGTAAGAAGGCGCTCATGTATCTGATGCGTCTATGAGGCCTAAGTTCTTGTTGTGTTGGTGGCGGGGTAACGATCAAGCTTTTTTTCTCCATCCTCTCCAGCCAACCTTGGACAACAGAAAGGGGAATAATTTCTTCTTCTCCTCTTCCTCTTCCTCCATTTCTTCCATGGCTCCTGCATCTTCACTAACAGTTTGACCAGGTTCACACATCTTCGCTGCTAGTATTTAGCGGGTCTCCCAGAGCGAACAGGGAAACGCTTGGCTTGAGTGGACACTAGGCAGCCTTAGGTGTGACATGGTTACCACGATCAACATCAGATAACCAGGGGTTGCGTCTGCAGAAAGCGGCTGCGCTCACGCATCTCTGCTTCACTGAAAAAAGCTAAGTATTTAGCGGAGACCCGCTAAATACTAGCAGGGGAGTTGTGTGAACCATGCCTTTGTCTGGTACCATGAGCCCCCCTCTGTTGCTCTACTCCACCCTGCCATGTCACCCAGCTGTGTGACGAGAGTTTGGACCTTAGAGATATTGGTATCCCTTCCGCATCCTCCTCTTCTTACTCCTCTTCCTCTGGGAAAACCATCTCATCTTGCAGACATTTCAAAGTTTGCTCTAGCATGAAGAGCAGCGTCTGTAGTTTGGGGTTCTGATCTGGCAAACATCCTTGGTCGAATTAAAAGGTTTGTTAAAGAGTCAACTATGACTTGGAAGATTGCTACCTAAAGGTGGCACTAGAGTTCATCCACATCTTCATTGAAGTTACAATTTGCATATTTCACAGAGGAGCATAGCAGCTTTAAGTTTCCTTATCAATTCATCTGTCTCCTTATGGCTGCAGGGAAACCCCTCTCCATAAGGTAGATAGCTAGTTTGCCATAACATTTCCAAGGCATTTTAATGTCAACACTGCCTGATGATGGTGAGCCCTGGCAGTGCAGTACAGTGGTGATGGGGATTCTCTGAGAACTGATGGAACATTAAGTGAGAGGTTGAGGGTGCAGCTGGAGACCGTAGAGGGGGAAGAGGAAGCAGAAGCAGGGGATGAAGGGGTAGACACAGGTGTTTGTCCCGCAAGCCTTGGGGATTTCAAGACTTGTGAAGCAGCCCCTCCCCCACCTGACCCTGCAGCCACCAAAGTCACCCAGTGACTAGTCAGCAAGTTAACGTCCCTGGCCATGTTTGATCGTCCAGGTGTCTGTGGTGATATGCACCTTGTCACATACAGTTTTTCAATGAATGGGTGATGTAACATACTGGTGTGTCTGAGGCACAGCTTTTTTAGAGAAGTAATGGCAACTGTGCAACTGGTACTGAAGGACTTTGATGGCCATCAGCTTTTGGGAACTGTTTATATTCACCAGGCGGAAAGACAGCAATTTTGTTACAAACATATTGGAGATGGTGAAGTTCAAGCTCTTAGCTTTGGGATGTTTAGGAGCAAATAATTTTATGTGACCACAACTGAAGGACTTAGACAGTGGCGCAACTAGAGTCCGAAGGGCCCCGGTGCGAAATTTGGACCTGAGACTCCCCCCTTCCCCTGCGCGCCCACATTAGTCAGATGTATGGGCCCCATGTAACGTTCTATATCCTATAAAGACTCACAAATTAACCCCACTCCACTTCATAATGTATTAATATCCCTCATCCTGCTATATATGGTCCTCCTCCTGGAATATGCCCTTATTCCAGTATATATGGCCCTCTATTATAGTAAAATGCAGCCTCTCAGCCCTCCACATACTATATTGCAGCCTCACAGCCCTCTATATAGTATAATGCAGCCTCACACCCCTCCATATAGTTAAATGCAGCCTCACAGCCCTCCATATAGTTAAATGCAGCCTCACAGCCCTCCATATAGTAAAATGCAGCCTCACAGACCTCCATATAGTAAAACGCAGCCTCACAGTCCTCCATATAGTAAAATGCAGCCTCACAGCCCTCCATATAGTAAAATGCAGCCTCACAGCCATCCATATAGTTAAATGATATTTGATTAGTCCACAAAGCCAATACCAGGAAGTCAATGAATGGGGTATATCTTCACCAGTATGGAACAGGCTTCAAACAATACAAATTCCAATGTGATATATTGATCCAGCATTCACCAATTAATTGATCAGATCCCTCAAAATCAGAAAAAAATGGAAAAATAATAATCGATGTCCGTCTAGTTCATAGTGATTAATAATTACAGTATAATGATATGTCCAATAGCAGAGATGGAGAAATTCAATAAATGGTGCAATGGTCTCATCAATTGTTGTATACAGATACTATATCTTGAAGCCGATCATAATATGAACCCCCAGAGAATTAGGGTCCTAGTCACATAGTATAGCGCCAAATATGCCTCCTCTTTTCATATTTTCTGCCCTCTGTCTGACACATATCACTGTTTTGAATTGATTTTATTATACTTGTTTTAAATAGTTGTAATAAATAGTACATTTTATGAGTTGTTCCTGACTTTAATTACTTTTGGATACACTCCCCTTTATTGATTTATTAAAAGAGAACGTCATATATAAGTCATATCGCTTTTCTGGTGCTGCCAAAGAAAGAGACTGGAATAGCATGTTCAGTAACAGAAGTTGTCAATTGTCTTTGGATAGGTTGAGCTGGTGGTGGGTCAGTACACCTTTCAGTAACACTAACTGTAGCAACTACCCCACGTACACCTTGAACACCAAGCCTATTCCCCCTTACAGCATACATATTCCCTTTCCACCACACCGTTGGGATTTCCCACTCATGTTTAATGCTCAAAGATTTGGCATTCACTTTTTTGAGGCAAAAAAAAACCCTTTTAGTGGAACCACAATGATTTGGCAATTACTTGAGGACAAAGAAAGTATTTTAGAGGCAACAAAAAGATTTGGCAAATACATGTTTGAGGCTGAAAAAACGTTTTTTAGGGGAACCACTAAGATTTGGCAATCATTTGAGGCCAAGGAAGAAACCGTTTAGGGGCAACACAAAGATTTGGCTAAAAAAGCCTTTTAGGGGGAAACATAAGCGCTCTGCCATCGGGGCATTACTGCCCTGCCTGGTGTATGGGGCCCGGTGACTCAGGGGGGCTCGGGCAATGGGATAATCACTTGGCTTTAAGAAACCCCAGCCCGGGGACCTTGTCTCGGCTGCAGCAGAGGGAGCTCCTCTGCTGCAGGAAGCCACCACATGGCTAATTAGTATGTGATGTGCTCCAAGCTGGAGCACATCACTCATCTCCTTTCTGTGCTGAGGGAGGGGGGCTAGAGTGAAGGGAGGAGAGGGGAGATGGGCTGCTATGGCTGGCACTGCTTTCCATTGAGTGTGCCCAGCCACAACACAGTTAGGTGACACTGTAACATCACACGGTGTGTCCTGCATGCTTCCCTTCAGAGAGAATCATTGCTGGACTGGTAACAAGCTGGAGGCTGGTAAATGACTCCTAATATGTGTGTATGTGTGCTATGTGTGTGTCTGTGTATATAGGTGTGGGTATGTGTGTAAAGTGTATATATGTGTGTGTGTCTGTGTATATATTTGTTGGGGTGTGTGTACAATGTGTTTGTGTATGTGTGTATATATGTGGGTGTATGGGTACAGTGTGTATATGTGTATGTGTGTGTGGAGGTGGAGCTGGGGAAGAAGTGGAGCTTTTGTGAAGGTGGAGCTGGGTTGGAGTCTCAGGGGAGCCCCAAAATTTTGCCAGTTAGGGGCCCTGAAATTCCTAGTGGCAGCCCTGAACACAAGGATTTGGCAATCACTTGTTTAAGGCCTAAAAAGCCTTTTAGGGGAAACACAAAGATTTGGAAAACACTTGTTTAAGGTCAAAAAAAGACTTTTAAAAGAAACACAAAGATTTGGCAACCACGTTTTTGAGGCAGAAAAAGCCTTTTAGGGGAAACACAAAGATTTGGCAATAACTTTTTCTATGCAAAAAGCACACACAGATTTGGTAATCATTTGTTCTAAGCAAACAATGCCTAAGTCTGGATGGGCCCTATCGCTCTCCTATCTAAACACAGATTGAGTAGCTAGCTATCTTTTTGTGTAGCAGGGATGGGTCAGCACAGAGCAGCATCAGCAGTAACACTCTCAAAAAGGAGGTTACAGCAAATGGTTGCTTCTTATATCTTAACGCGAACCTGTCACCCCCTCCAGGCATCTAAAGATAACATAGCCACCTTCTGAAGCACTAAGGCGGCATTCTGACAAGGTGTCTATAGCATTTATGCTCCCTTGATTCACTGAAATAAAGACTTTTATAAAATCTGTTTCAAACCAGACCCAAGACCGGGAGGCGGGTTTTCAAGTGTCTATCTCCCTCCTCTGTGGTGTCAGTCATCCCTCTCTGCTCTCTGTGCACCACCTCCAGGGCCATCTCCCTCCATTACAGAGCTTTGTCATCTCTGCTACAACATAGAGCTGCTGTTATAGGAGACCCCACAGTAGTAAATCTAGCAGCAGAACAGCAGACAAAGCACTGCCTGCTATGTAGCAGCCCTTGAGCTGAGCAGTTTTCTCTTTCAGGTTCTTGTACCCAGCAGCATTGCTCCGTCCTCAGCCCCTGATCTAAAGCACAAACTCAACTCTGCTGCACTGCTGACAGCTCAGCTCAAGGCTGCTATATAGCAGGCAGTGCTTTGTCTGCTCACGATCCTCCTGCTAGATTTACTACTGTGGGGTCTCCTATAACAGCAGCTCTATGTTGTAGCAGAGCTGACAAAGCTCTGTAATGCAGGGAGATGGCCCTGGAGGCGGTGCACAGAGAGCAGAGAGGGATGACTGACACCACAGAGGAGGGAGACAGACACTTGAAAACCCGCCTCCCGGTCTTGGGTCTGGTTTGAAACAGATCTTATAAAAGTCTTTATTTCAGTGAATCAAGGGAGCATAAATGCTATAGACAACTTGTCAGAATGCAGCCTTAGTGCTGCAGAAGGTGGCTATGTTATTTTTAGATGCCTGGAGGGGGTGACAGGTTCGCTTTAAGGAACCTTTGATTTAGGCAGCCAATGAGACACGCCCTTTGTGTGGAGCCCACTGGGACGGGGTACCGGAGTACTGCTGGGGATATCACGGCAGTCTTGGTCCGGACCGTGTCCCGGGTTCTGCAAGTAAATGGGGGAATATTTACAGGGGAGTTTGTTGTGACGCCACCCACGGGTTGTGGTCAGGATGACCACCGCTCCTGCAGAACCTCCGGGAATGATGTTTGGCAGCTGGGGATGTAATGGCTCTCCGCAGGTAGAGCTTGGTTCCACGGGGCAGAGATAGTAACAGTCTATAGATAGTGCTATGGATGTTGTAGGATAAGGGTAGTAGTAGAGGTGATGGTAGTTTGTGAGGGCACGCAGGGTATGAGCACAAGGATCACACACACTCACGGTTTTGAAGTTTTCCACGGCTTTACTGGAGTTGCTGTTCAGCAACTACTGTCCACAGAGTCTGTATAGGGGCCGGTTGCTCCCACCCTGTCCGGGTCCTCAGCTTCCCACTGCTGCACTGTGTGTGTGGCCCTGCTGCCGCTTTAGCTAGGCTGCTGGCCCTGGTTCTCCTCACAGGTACCCCCTTTGTTAGGCAACTTGAGTCTTTCCTCTGTATTTCTGACCCTGCTGTGTTGCTTTGCTGAGGTACAGTGTGGATATATAACCTCCACTAGTCCAGTGTTTACTGTGCTGCATGTGTCAGTCACAGTTTCGGATTTGGTATCCAGTCTGTGCGCTCCTCCAGGGCGAGTTATGAGGTAACTCAGTCTCCCAGATGTGTTCTCCTGTTTCTCTTACTCCTTCCCTCAGACCCTGCTAGGCCTGGAAGTGGGTAGCAGGCTGTGGAGAAACCTAAGGCAGTCCCTTTTCACCACCAGTCTTTCTTCCTCAGTCCTTCCATGAACTGCACTAACTTCAACTGACTAACTGTCACTGCCACTCTGAGGTAAACATCATTAGCTCCTCCCCCTCTTGCAGGTGCCACTTAAGCTCCACCCACCACTCTGCTCTTCTCCACTTCCTGTCTATACCAGAATATATAAGGGAGCTGCTTTAGCTCCCCCTTCTGGCCTAGAGGTGCTAGTGTTGTGTGGGGAGTGAACCCAGGTGTTGTTTCTGTGTCACATTAACTCCTAGGGTGCCACGTTCCCCCTTAGTTAAGAACAGTACTCCGGGACTGTGGAACAACAAACAAATAGTTAATAATGCAATTAATATTTACAGAGACTTAAAAAGTAAAAAGTACAAAAATCACTAACATGCTCAAAAAGGGTCCAAAGTTCAAAATAGCAGTCTTTCCGGGGGTTTAGTCTATTGCCTACAGGGCTGATAGATGTATACAAAAGAGTTTACCACAACCAGTTCCGTGGTAGTATGGTCCATAAATAAATAAGAAAAGTTCAAGAATATGCAAGAAGTTCGTACAGTATAGCCTCTGTAGGTACTGGGCTTTTTTAACGTTACAAACAATATAAACACTTACGGGTGTCTCTGGTTTGTAAGTGCAGTAGGCCTCTAGGCCCTCGGGTCACCGCATAAGAGGCCAAGTTCTAACTCTCCGTGGCTGCCACCTAACACCAAGCTATCCTCAACCTTTCTATACACTTTACACAGTAACAGGTTCAATTAAACTTTACAACAAACATATTTATATTTACATTTCACATTTATTTTACTTTTCAATCTCTGTACCTAGCCGGTAACTGACCCTGGGTACTACGCTGTGCTCTGCGTAATGCTGGTGTACTGGGTGTACTTAACATAATGGTGTGGGTGGACGTGTACATATTTAGAGTATCTACTACTACTGAGGATGGAGATCTGACAGTAGGACAGTCAAACCCACTGGGACCAGGAATTTGTTCTTCCTCTTCAGGCTTGACTTCCAGTTCTTAATGTCTTGGGACTTCTGGTTGTGCGGGTTCTGGTGTTGATTCAACCATTGGTGGGAAAGCAATCATTGGGACTACAACTGCTCTGTAGTAATTTGGCCATGTTTTTGGGAAATCTCTTAAGACGGTATGGAAAACTTCTTCTTCTTCCTTGACAGGTTGGACCTGTATGGTTACGGTTACTTCAGGTGTCTTCAGAGTTTCAGGACATGGTTTCAGATGGTCTCTTGACACAACTGCTGAAGTTCTTCCTTCGTCTTTGCTAATTAGACACATTTTAGCATTGTCTAAATTGGATGGTAAGACTGTAAATGGGGTGGTTTCCCACTGATTATCCAATTTGTTGGTGCGTCTCTTTCTCTTGAGAACTTGCTCACCGGGTTGTAACGGAGTTGCTTGAGCATGTTGGATAAAGGTTCTCTCTTGCCTTGCTCTAGCTTGCTGAAGATTTTTCTCTACGCACGCCTGTACTTGGCGATACTGCTGTTGACGTAGGGTATCCCAATTGGATTCTTCAACTTCTGTGTCTGGTTTTAGAATACCCATATCTAAATCAATTGGCAGCTTACCGGGTCTTGCACGCATAAGGTAGGCTGGGGTGCAGTTTGTAGAACTCACCGGGACATGGTTGTACAGGTCTACCAAATCGGGTAATTTCTCTGGCCATTGATTTCTCTCTGACTCTGGTAATGTTTTCAACAGGTCAATCACAATATGGTTCATCTTTTCGCATAAGCCATTTGTTTGGGAGTGATAGGCTGTCGTGCGGATGTTCTTACAGCCGTACATGTTGCAAAACTCCTGGAAAATCTCTGATTCAAAGGCTGGACCTTGGTCTGCAAGGACTTGTTCTGAGTAGCCATGAGGTCTACAGAAATGCATCTGAAATGCTTTTACAGCCGTATTCGCTTTCAGGTCCTTGATGGGTAGCACCACTAAGAAGCGTGAGTAATGGTCCACGATGGTTAAGACATAGATATAGCTTGACCGGCTTGGTGACAACTTGACGTGGTCTAACGCAACTAACTCAAGCGGTTGCTTGGTTACTATGGACTGGAGTGGGCTCTCTGTTGACGTTTTCTTCTGAGGTTGCACGGGCCACATTTCCTACACCAATCTTCAATTGATTTTCTCATGCCAACCCAGTAGAATCTCTCTCTTAAGAGCACTTCCAACTTCTTCCATCAAAAATGACCTGCACCGTCGTGGTAGGCTTCTAAAACCATTTTGACGTCTCGCTTGGGTACGACAATCTGCCAGAGTAACTCATGTGTTTGTAGGGTTGGTATGCCTTCTGCAGAGCTTCCCTTGATACAGGAACAACTTGCCTCTCTCTTTCCAGAGCTGTTGGGTCTCAGCTGGGACGTTCTGGTTAGGGTACGCACCTTGTTGTGTAAGCAGTTCTTTCACTAGCTTCACAGCTGGGTCGCTATCCTGGGTGTCAGCCCATCCATGGTGTGCTAACGGGTTGAGATTTGCCTCTTGTTGTCTTTTGTAGATGCCAGGTTGATACTTTTCTACTTTAGGATGGTGAAAGGCCGGTAGTTCAATTTCTTCCAACTCCTCCGGTTCCCCTTCCACATCTTTCAGGTGTGGCATCCGGGATAAGGCATCTGCATTCCCGTTCTTGCGGCCTGCCCTATATTTGATGACAAAATTCTAGTTAGACAGCGGGCTATCCATCGCTGCTTCAACGCACCTAATTTTGCTGAGTCCAGGTGGGTCAATGGGTTTGTTATCTGTATAGATGGTAAATTCTGCAGCTGCCAGGTAGTGCTTGAAACTTTCAGTTACAGCCCAAACTATGCCAGTAGTTCTAACTTGAAGGAGCTGTAATTCTTGGGATGTCTTTCCGTAGGCTGGAGTTTCCTGCTTTCAAAGGCAATAACTCTCCTTTGCCTCCTTGCTTCTGTGACAGTACTGCTCCCAGTCCCGCGTCGCTGGCATCCGTGTACAGAATGATGGGTTCATGGTAATCCGGGTATGCCAGGATCTCTTGTCCTTTCAGTGCACACTTCAGCTTGTTGAAGGAGTCTTCCCTCTCTTCACTCCACTGGAAAGGAGGATTACGGGTTGAAGACCTTTTTGACTCTCCTACCAGGATGTCTTGCAGGGGAGCTGCTAATTTTGTGAATCCTCTGATAAATCTTCGGCAATAGCCTACCAGGCCCAGGAATTGCCTCACTTCTTTCACATTAGTAGGTCTTGACCAATCCCTTATCACGGTGACTTTATCAGGATCCGGTGCTACTCCCGCTGAACTCACGATGTGTCCCAGGTACTGTACCTTTGGCTTGAGAAGGTGGCACTTGGATGTCTTGATTTTCATGCCGTATCCGGATAAGGCCTCAAACACTTCTGCCAGGTCTTTTAGATGTTGCTCATATGTCTTGGTCTAGTCTATGACGTCATCTAGGTACAGGAGGACAGTTTCAAAGTTCTTATGTCCTAGGCAGCTCTCCATCAGGCGTTGGAAGGTACCGGGTGCGTTGCAGAGTCCAAACGGCATACAATTGAACTCACAGGGGCCCATCGGCATAGTAAACCCTGTCTTCTCCTTGTCGGCCTCGGCCACAGGAACTTGCCAGTACCCACTAGTCAGATCAAGGGTTGAAAAGTAGTTAGCAGATTTTAATGCAGCTAATGACTCCTCAATCCTAGGTCATGGGTATGCGTCATTATGTGTGATGCGGTTGATCTGCCGGTAATGTATGCACATTCTCATGGTCCCGTTCTTCTTTCTAACAACACTAAAGGTGCTGCCCAGGGGCTACAACTGTCTCTTATTACCCCTGCAGTTTTCATTTCTTTGAGCATGTCTTTGGTGGTTTGGTAGTGAGCAGGTGGTACTGGTCTATACCTCTCTTTTATAGGCTGATGGTTACCTGTGGGTATAGTATGCACTAACCTTTATTTTGCCCAAAGTCTAACGGGTGTTTGCTGAATATCTGCTCATATTCTTTCACTACCCGGTATACTCCATGCTTTTGATGGGAAGGTGTAGAACTGGTACCCACATGTAGCTTTTGGCACCAATCCTCCAGCTTTTCCCTTGAGCCATTGTCATCCGCCTGACTTGATGGGTTCAAGGGCTCGACGGCTGTGATGGCATTGTTATCAACCGTGAACAATTTAGCCATGGTAGCATACTTTGGTAATGTGACCTCATCTTCTCCGCAATTTAGAAGGCGTAATGGCACTCTTCCCGGTGTACTTCAACTACACCTCTGGCTGCTAGTATAGTGGGCCTACTGTCTGAGTGCACGAGTTCTACCAGGGCTTGATAGTCTTGCCCTTTAATGCCTATTGCGGCTCTACACTAGACCAACATTTCAGTTTTGGGAGGTATAACAATTGGTATTGGATCACTTACTCGTACACTGCCGATTTCACCTCCTGATATTTCTACCTGTTTTTCATCATCAGGGCTTTTATTTCCTTGTGCAGAAGCCTCTGCTGTCCGCTTCTGGCAGTCTCGGTGATCTGCTGCAAGACAGTAATTACCACGGAAAAACGCTTTTCAATTACATTCATTCCTAGTAACATTACTGGTTCATGATCTCGCTGGTTAACATCTATAATAATAATACCCTGGTTCTGCAATTCTACCTTCCCAATCTGAATGGTAATTTCTCTGAACCCAACCTGTGGTATTAGTTGACCATTACTAGCCCATAAGTTCATTACAATGTCAGATGGACCACTATTAATGTCTGAATCTGCCCAGTACCTTTTGTAAAGAACATGTGGAATCGATGTTATCTGGGACCCGGTATCCAACACGGCACTGAAGGGAATACCATCCAACACGATAGGGATGACCGGGCGTCCTCCCACGAATCTGTCATACCAGGCTGAAGGACCTTGAGAGTTTACTCCTGAGCAGAGGCCTGCTTGCTCAGGGAATCCTTGTTTGAAGCACATTCCTGGGAAAAGTGACCTGGTTTCTGACAATGGTGGCAAATGGGCTGTCCATCCGGTTGATAACGGTCGCTGGTTTGTCCTCTTGTCGCTTGGTACCTCCTGGGCCTCATCCACGGGACATCCTCCTTGCTGGTCGCCAACTCGATCTTGGGTGCAGGCTTGGATTCTCGCAGCTCCTTGATGACTTTAGCCATGAAAATAATTGTATCTGTCAGGGCATCTAGCTTTTGGTTGAGGGCCTTTTTAGAGATAGGCTCTCTGTGTTCAGCAGCAGTCTCTGACATGGCCGATGTCGCTGATACTCCTGACTGCTGGGGTGCTGCTGTGGGGCCTTGGGTGAAGTTTAGATCCCGGGGCTCCTCTACCTGCTGAAGACAGTTGGCTCTATCTTTTAACTCTGCAAATGTCATTTCAATATTCTGGATAATCATCATACTCAGCTGTCCTCTGTGAGAAGGGGATAAGAGACCCTCTATAAACTGGTCAATTAGCATTTTGTCAGCTCCCAGGGCTAAGGCAGGTTCTGCTAGTTTAAGTGCTTTGAGTGCTTCCTGCAAGTTTAAGGCATAGTCTCTGGAGGTCTCCTTGGGCTTTTCTTGACATCCAAAGAACCTCATTTTAGCCCGGGTATCAGCTCTAGATTCAAATTCTTTTTTAGTCCAGCTACAAGATGCTCTACAATGTCTTTGTCTGTGTCCAGCCAGGACGCTACTTCCCGCTGTGCATTGCCAGTTAATTGTCCAATAATCATTCCAACACACTGGGCTTCAGTTAAGGGGTACATCACATAGTATGCTTGTATCTTAGTAATAAAGTCATTAAGAGTATTAGGCTCACCGAAGTATTGGGGCAGCCACATTGCTCCCGGAGTATATGGCATCAGGAGTGGCATGATAGGCGCCGGGTGCTGCTCTATTATCCGGTGCTGGATTTTCGCCGGCTGCTCTGCCACTGCCCGGCGCCGCTGGATCTCCTTGGTGCCACATCCTGTGCCCCCTTAGTTAAGGTCCGCCCTCCTGTCTTACACTTCCGTCCGGATGTCTAACAAAGGTTCCGCTGTGCAACAGGGATTCTCTTCCCTTCTGGATAACGTCAGAGCGCTTAACCGAGTGCCGCCCACAATGACATGCTCCTTTTCTTCCCGCGCGCCGCGCGTCACTCTCTGTAATGGCGGAATTTCAAAATAGAGTCCTTGTGGTGCAGTTCAAATTCAGTTTGCTGCGTGCTCAGCAATGGCAGCAAGTTCAAAACAGTCACAAATCATGGCACACACTGCCTGGTGTACCGGGCACAGTAGATCCTGTTCATGACACCAAGTTGTGGAGCCCACTGGGACGGGGTACTCGGTACCGGACCGGGGTACTGCTGGGGATATCACGGCGGTCTTGGTTCGGACCGTGTCCCGGGTTACGCAGGTAAATGGGGGAATATTTACAGGGGTTGTGGTCAGGGTGACCACTGCTGCCGCAGAACCTCCGGGGATGATGTTGGCAGCTGGGGATGTAATGGCTCTCCGCAGGTAGAGCATGGTTCCCCGGGGCACAGATAGTAACATATATAAAGTATATATAGATATATAACCTCCACTAGTCCGGTGTTTACTGTGCTGCGGGTGTCAGTCACAGTTACGGATCCGTTATCCGGTCTGTGCGCTCCCCCGGGGCGATTTATGAGGTAACTCAGTATCCCAGATGTGTTCTCCTGTTTCTCTTACTCCTTCCCTCAGACCCTGGCTAGGCCTGGAAGTGGGGAGCAGGCTGTGGAGAGGCCTAAGGCAGCCCCTTTTCACCACCAGTCTTTCTTCCTTTGTCCTCCCAGGAACTGCACTAACTCCAACTGACTAACTGTCACTGCCACTCTGAGGTAAACAACATTAGCTCCTCCCCCTCCTGCTCCCGAATCTGAAACATTCATGTCCGTGGCAATTTTGAAATTGGCAAACATGTTCAGGGAAAGTTCGCTCATCTCTAATTATGATATCCCCACTAATACCAACAACATTGCTGTTTCTTTTCAATTACACATTGGTCTAATTATACTTATAGTCACTGAAAATGTAACTGTCCTTTCAGGTGAACATGCAGCCTGTATCAACCTCTATCTTCTCCTACCGTGTTTCTCCAAAAATAAGAAATCCCCCGAAAATAAGACGTAGTGGGGTTTTGGCTAGGCTGCTAAATATAAGGCATCCCCCGAAAATAAGACGTAGCAAAAAAAAAAAAATTGATACTCGACTCACGGTATTGCTATTACCGGAGCCTGCCTGATTCTGCTGCTGCCGCTTGCCGCTGGCGCCACCGCTTTATTTGTTCCTCCATGTTCTCCTGTATGCACCAGGCGCCGCTCAAAGTAGATGTATGGTAGTAAGCCATCAGCCAATCAGACGGTGGCTGCTTGCGTCTGATTGACCGCGGCATTAACATAAATCACCTGTATGGTCGTCATCCGCGTGCCGCTCAGCGTAATGTACAGTAATTCGTCATCCAATCAGATGCCAGCAGCCACCGGCTGATTGGCTGGTGGCTTACTATCATACATCTACGTTGAGTGGTGCCCGGATACTACGTACACACAGGAGGACATGGGAGGAATGAAGCTGCGGCGGTGGCAGCAAGTTCCGGCAATAGTAGTACTGTGTGTGTGTGGCTAGCTTGCTACATATGTGGCTGCAGCTGTGTTATGGGGGCTACAGAGGGATATTGGGGGATGATGGGGGCTACAGAGGAATATTGGAGATGATGTGGGGCTGCAGATAGGGCTGCAGATGGATGATGGGGGGCTGCTGATGGATGATGGGCATATTGGGGGATTATGGGGGGTACAGATGGATGATGGGGCTGGAGATGATTGATGGGAATATTGGGGGATGATAGGGGCTGCAGATGAATGATGGATGGATGGATGGATGGATGACACAGTTTGGTTATGCTGGTTTGTGATGACAACTGCTGTACAATAAATAATAAATGTTCATTTTTTTGTTCATCAATAAATGTGAATTCTTCTTCATGGAGATAAGACACCCCCTGAAAATAAGAAATGGTGCATCTTTGGGAGCAAAAATTAATATACGACGGTGTCTTATTTTCGGGGAAACAGGGTACCTAAGCTCCTCTTCATAGAACTTTATGAGCAACAATTACCATTTCCTATCTACTACCAAGAATGATCAGTTCAGGAGATGTCTTGGTTGCAATAAATAAATTACCTAGTTTCATATTTTTATGTGTACTTTTAATTTACCAAATGAAAATTTAAACAATGGTTACTCTTTAAAATCTATTGCTTCGCTAACCAATATAACCACAATAATTCACTGTTAGCTTCAGAGACCACACTTCTTGGTGGCTGACAATTTTATTTATAGCAGGAAACACAATGACTACAAATCTTTAGGTGAAACATTATTTCAAGCATCATTGACTTTATTACATTGACTAATACATGAGAAAGTAATGCTGCATTTAAATGCGACTAGAGAAGGAAATAGACCAAAATAAATTACAGCGTCATGTAAAAATTTGGGCACCTCTGGTCAAAATTACTATTATTGAGAACAGTTAAACAAGTTGAAGACTAAAACAACTTTAAAAGACATACAGTTAAAGATTACATGTTTCCTTTGTATTTTAGGCATAAAAAATACTTATATATTAATCTTTAACATTTTACAAATTACAAAAAGGAAAATACGTTGATGCAAAAGTTTGGGCACCCTTGGATATTTGTGTGTTCAGATAACGTTGACCAAGGTTTCATACATTATTTAAGGCCCCGTCACACACTACGATAACGTTAACGATATCATTAGTACGTCACTGCCGTTTGGGTGGAGCAACGACGTCGTAACGACGTTGTTGTCCAAAATTACAGGTAGCAGAAGGACCAGTGCTTTTTTTAAAGACACCAGAAAAGGCATATACTCTATTTAACAAGATTTTAAATCCTGTCAAATAGAATATTTGCCTTTTCTGGTGTCCTTAAAGAAGCACTGGTCCTTCTGCTACCTGTAATTTTTGGGGTCACATTTTAGTTGGCCTGTGCTCAAAAGTCAAATGCTAACTTTGCTAATGAGCTATGAAAATCCTGTCAAATAAAGTATATGCCTTTTCTGTTGTCCCTTAGAAAGCATTGGTCCTTCTGCCCCTTCTAATTTTGGAAGTTACATTTAGCTTGGCTGGTGCCAAAAAGTCTCAAATACTAAATGTTTGCTAGTGAGCTATTTCAATCCTGTCAAATAGAGTATATGCCTTTTCTGGTGTTGATAAAAAAAGCACTGGTCCTTCTGCCCCCTCTAACTTTTGAGGTGACATTTTACATGAGGCTTAAAGTGTAAAGTTATTTAATTAAAAAAAAACTATACTACACTGGTTGTTAATGATGGGTCAAGTAGCATCTAAGATAATGCTTTTTTGTACCATCTCTATACATAATCATCAGTTTGGCGCTTCCAGCCACTGTGCCGCTGTGGAGCAAGGGCGCGTGCGCTAAACTGATGATTATGCCTACCCCGGAAGCGCCGCCATACTACTACACCCATGCCGCGGGCTGGCGCCGGCTCCCTCCAGCCTCCAGTCACCGCACACCCCCGCACGCTGCTGCCTCCACCGCTCTCATGCTGCCGCCGGCGCACTCGCTTTCCACCCTCCTGCCCCACCGCCCTCCGCTGCCACGGTAAGCAACTTACAGAAGCGCACACCACACTCTCATTCACCCTCCAGCCCACCTGCCCCCCACCGCAGCCAGGCCCACTGCTATTACTAAAGGGGCCGCCGCCACCATCGGCGGCCCCCTTCATCATCCACGCTGCCCGCCACTGCAGCCCTCCCTGTCATGCCACCGGCGCCCCACTCTCTTTGCAGCCTGCATGGCCGCCGACCTGCTGTCTCCTACCACCACCCCCTCCTCAACTTACGTTACACAGCCAGCCACACTGCCCCTCATTACCCACCTAACACTGCCCCTGCTCACCCACACTCACCCTCCATAGCCCTCCAAACTCACCCACACTGCCCCTACTCACTCCTCTTCCCCCCATGCCCTCACTCACTCCTCACACTGCCCCTCATTACCCCCTACTCACCCACACTCACCCACACTGCCCACACTCACCCACACTGCCCACACTCACCCACACTACTCCAGCTTACCCCCACCCCAACTCACCCATACACCCTGCTTACCCCTTTCCCCCCACCCCCACACTGCCCACAATCACACACACTGCCCCTGATTACCCCCCACTCACCCACTCTGCCACTGCTCACTCCTCTTACCCCCCTATGTCAGCACTCCTTACCCCTCTCACCCCCCCCAAATGCCCACACTGACCCTCATTACCCCACACTCACCCACACTGACCCTGCTCACTCCTCTTACCCCCCCTATCTCATCACTCCTTTACTCTCTCACCCCCCCAACTCCCCACAATCACCCACACTGCACCTGCTTACCCCGCCCTATAACCCACACTGCCCCTGCTCATGCCCCCACTCACCCCACACTGCCGCTCTTTATCCCTTTCACCTCCCCACACTGCCCCATCTCACCTTTCTTACCCCCCCACATGCCCTCACTCCCCACACTACACTCCCGATGCGACAGCATCGGGCCTTTTTACTAGTATGACTTATATTCTCACATTTTCTGTGCTCTTTTAAAAACTGCATTTTATGGCTGTGTAGGCATGGCCAGCAGCTGATAAGGAGCAGTGCAATGTGACAGCAGAAAATGGGTTAACAAAGATTGTGACTGAGCTGTGTGGTGCCAGATGACAGATCAGAAGCCTGTGCCAAGGAAAGAGGAGCGTGCAGTGATCCTGACATTGCTTAGGATCTGCCTGAAATAATCTGATATTGTTAACTCATCAGATGCATTAATAGGTGTGGAGTGGAAGCTGTGTATGCCCTATCCCTTTTACTCTTATATGGTTACATGCTCTGTATTCAGTGTAAAGACAGATCTGACTGATAATGAACATATGTCTGCTTCACCCATAGTCTAATGGGGACACCTTGTGGAAGTTTTATGAATGATTTTCAACCAGAATTCTCTAATAAAGTATATTTGAAAGTTTATTAAAATTACTTGCTCTACATTATTATTATTAAAGAGGACCTGTCACCAAACCAGGCATGGTGATCTAATTACAGCACTGGATGCAGCATGTCTGCAGCATGCAGACAAGGGGTCCCCCAGCACTTGAGCAGCCCTGTACCCCGAGATAATACAGTTAGAAAACTTACATGCTCCAGCCACTAAGAAGGTGGCTAGGGGCTGCAGCCAATGGCAGATTCACACCCCCTGCATGTGTAATCTGCCCACCGCTGCCAATCATTCTCTCCCTCTTCAGCAGCATTTAAACAGAGTTTTTTTTCTCTCTCCCAGAAAGTCTGTTCAGCCCTGCCCCCTGAGGGGCGGAGCCAAACGGCAAGTTCTGAAAAAAAAAACCTCTGTTTAAATGCTGCTGAAGAGGGAAAGAATGATTGGCAGCGGTGGGCAGATTAAACATATAGGGGGTGTGAATCTGACCTTGGCTGCAGCCCCTAGCCACCTCCTTAATGGCTGGAGCATGTAAGTTTTCTAAGTGTATTATCTCGGGGTACAGGGCTGCTCAAGTGCTGGGGGATCCCTTGCCTGGATGTTGCAGACATGCTGCATCCAGTGCTGTAATTAGATCACCATGCCTGGTTTGGTGACAGGTCCTCTTTAAATAAAAGTGTAAATGGCAGTTACACCTTAAACTCTGTTAAAGGGATGTTTAAAGAAGGTATTAGGTTTCTGGAGTTCAGAACTGTGCTGGCACATTTCTAGCTTGTGAACCCTTCCCAATGTTCACAGCCTGCAGATGTCCGAATACCTGGAGACTCGAGGAAGCTTAAAAGCTCTTTTAAAGGGATGTTTAAGACACATTTATACATAGATGAATACATAGATTCATAGATAGATGTAAAAAACCATACACTGTCTCTCTCTCTCTCTCTGTATATACAGTTTAAGCAAAGAGTCCACAGCACTCCCAACTGATGCAGCAATGGTTTTTAATCCAGCTCAGTCATGGTTATGGCAACTTTAAATTAGTTGAGATATTTGAGACTGTGTGCTAACCCCTAATATGGCTTTGTGTAGAAATTTCCCTTGTTTACAGAAGTCAGACTCTTCTACTTTCTCTTTACCCTTTATGGGATATTTATTTATAAAAATAATTATAATTACATATCAACCGTGATTATACATGCTTCGCCTACATGCTATTCACCTCGTTAAAACAATTTTATTATAGTAAAACTTTGAATTTAAAATATTAGCTAATGTACAGTATGTGTAAACCCTGGGTTCAAAACTTGAACACTGACTGCAATCTGTACTAATGAAAGGTTTAGTTTTCCTTACATTATTGGAATGTGTTGCTTACGAGTTGGGCCGGCAGTGAAGGGGTTACTCGGATACTGGAACGGTGGCTTCGGTAGGGGATCGCGGCTGGTCGGGTCCTGGTTCCGTGCCCTGGGCACTCAATTGGCTGATGGGGATGAGGGGGAACTTGGGGATAGGGAGACGTGACGCCACCGACCGCTGAGGTGATCTCCACAAGCAGAGCTTTACTTCAGGGCAGCCAGGTGGATGAGAGGAGTAGTAGTTTTCAGCTCTGTGTGCTAAGGTGGCAGCGGTGAATCAGGAACACACACACAATAGTCTCTGTGTCGGTGCCTTTTTACTGATGTCCGGTAATGAGATGGTTGGTGCAGTTTGGGACGTCCACCTTGGAGAGTGTGAGGCCTCCTCTGTTAGTATGTGCGATGATTGGGGACAGTTCTGCCTGGAGCTGAATCTGCTGCTCTTTCTCTCTCTGTCTCACAATGCTACTCGACAACCGACGATGAGGACCATTCTGTGGGGATCCCTATTCTCTTCTTGGGTCCCCGGTCCTTTGCTTGGCCAGGTTTGGGGTCTTGGTGTGGCGCCCCTGCGTCCAGGGTGGCCACAGGTAGTACTGCAGCCAGGCAGGAGGGTAGATAGTTTGTTTAACAAACACCTCACACACACATATCCACTGCATGGGGACTTAACCCTGAGTCTGGGACTCTAGGCAGATAAGGGGTAATAGGCTAGATATGAGTGGATGGAGCGTAGTCATGGTAACGGATGGGTATATAAGTGAGTGATAGGAAGCGGTTAGCCAGTAGGCAGGTGCCGAGCAGTCAAGACAAGACCAGTACCATCAGGTCCAGAGGAGTAGTAAAGACAGCAACTGACTGACAGGAAATCTTCCCTGAATATACCAATAAGTTACACGGGAAGGAAAGGGACCCGGTAATCTCTGAGAAATAGAGATACCTGTGGTTTGGCTAAAAGCAGAGTGTCAGCTCTGAAGGGGACTAACGATTTACCCGGTGCCCCAGACAACCTGACGGGGAATACAGATTCCAGATCTATATTCCCACCCTAAGATTGGGGAGCACAGCAGCATAGATAGGACCCGGTTTGCCGCTTAAGGAATTAAGGGTAAAACTACCAAATGGGACCAAGCTGCCGCTCCACAATCCACTTGAGGAGAATGAACACTGAGAGGAATAGCCTGAAAGGACACGTAGAAGGACAGAGGAGTCTAGGGAAGATAACCTGGCTGCAGTGGGTTCAATAGGCCGGATTCAATCCAGTAAAGCTGTAAAGAATTATTGTACCGTGCTTGTTTGACAGAAGAATAAGAGAAGTAAACCCGGGTGAACCCTGCTACGTTGTCTGTGTCTGATTTCAGGTATGGAAAGCTGTCAATTCTCCACCTAACCCTGTCAGGAGCCATCCTTACATCATCCCCAAGTCCTGCAAAGCCTACAATTACCATCATAGACTTTAACAACTACTACTTTTACCACTGCCCCGGGGAACCCAGTTCTGCCCACAGGAACTATTCCATCCCAGCTGCTAACCTATCATCCCCGGAGGTTCTGCAGCAGCGGCGGCCCCATTACTGGCCGCATATAGTGGGTGGCGTCACGAGTGACAAATCCCCTGTAAATAACCCCCCATTTTATTGTGCGGGCCCGGGACACGGTCTGGATCAGAACCGCCGTGACATTCCCCAGCAGTACCTGGTCCGGCACCGAGTTCCCCGTCCCGAGGGGCTCCACAAATTTGGCGTCACGAACAGGATCTACCGTGCCCTGTACCGGGCATTGTGTGCCATGATTAGTGACTGTTTTGGATATGCCGCCATTGCTGGGCGCGCGCTAGCTGAATTTTAAATGCGCCACAGAGACTGAAAATTTCAAATTCCGCCATTACAGAGCACGTGACACGCGGGAAGAAAAACCGCTCACCGCTCTGACGTCATCGGGTGGAAAGCGAGAGTCCCTGTCGCGCTGCAGAATTCAAGATGGATCCAATCCAAAGGAAAGCCAAGGCCCACCCTGTCTCCCCTTAACTTCGGGGAGCCAGCCATCAATCATGGGGAGGAACTTCCGTCTCAAATTGTAATAGCCAGTGAGAAGATGGCGAGGGAGGAAGTCGTCACCCCAGAAAGGCGGGACAAGAAACCGGATGTGGAGCAGCGGCCATTACAGCATATCCGGACGGAAGAGAAGGACGTGGAGGAGAGTGCTGCGGAAGAAAGACCTCAACTGATCCCGGAGGGCCCACTAAACGTGAGTGTGGAGGAACCCGGCAAGGGAGAGACATTGGGTCATTATAGCAGCATGGCGGAAGTTGGTAGAGATTATCCACACGTCCAAGATACCCGGAGGGGTGTAATGCGGCTGCTGCCCCTGCAGATAACCCGGATACAAATTGATATTGACTTTTACCAGAACCAGCAATCCCTGTCAGTGCAGCCCGGCTGGGCTAGTGCCTCCACCGCAACCCGGAGAAGGGAACAGCAATTGCTGGAGAATATGGAGCAATCCCTACAAGAATTGGAGCTATTCCCAAGGAGAGCATCACAAGTTCTGCCCTGGAAGAAGCAGGAGTGAGACCCGGATTGCTACAATCAAGGACAGTAAGTGTGAATGTGACGTGATCCTTGTTGACCCCATCTCATTCCTGAATGAATGTTAGCTTCTTCCCCTGTTTGTTTTATATGTTATTTGGACATTGATGCCATGGACGATGATTTGGCATAAACTTTCATTGTACATAGTTGCGCACTTAGTGTGCTCCCCTTTGGTTTTAAGACCTAAAGAGTGCACTTTTGAGACAGTGCATAGAACTTGGACTGAACTGCTGAGTGCCTTTGAGAAAGTTTTTGCACTTTTAAAGTACTTGTGCCGTTTTGCACTTTTTCTTCAAGATTTTTGGCACCTTTTTAAGACTTTTTAACATTTTTAGAGAGTAATATATATGTTATTTATTTTGATGCAACGTTTAAAATCCGTACCTCCGTAATAGGATGACAAATATGCTTGATGTTTAATGTTATGCAAGATAAAAATGTTTTTTCAGGGGGATCCATGCCGGACGGCGTGAGGACACGCCGCTTTAACTTCGGGGGAGTGTGGCGCCCCTGCGTCCAGGGTGGCCACAGGTAGTACTGCAGCCAGGCAGGAGGGTAGATAGTTTGTTTAACAAACACCTCACACACACATATCCACTGCATGGGGACCTAACCCTGAGTCTGGGACTCTAGGCAGATAAGGGGTAATAGGCTAGATATGAGTGGATGGAGCGTAGTCATGGTAACGGATGGGTATATAAGGGAGTGACAGGAAGCGGTTAGCCAGTAGGCAGGTGCCGAGCAATCAAGACAAGACCAGTACCATCAGGTCCAGAGGAGTAGTAAAGACAGCAACTGACTGACAGGAAATCTTCCCTGAATAAACCAATAAGTTACACGGGAAGGAAAGGGACCCGGTAATCTCTGAGAAATAGAGATACCTGTGGTTTGGCTAAAAGCAGAGTGTCAGCTCTGAAGGGGACTGACGATTTACCCGGTGCCCCAGACAACCTGACGGGGAATACAGATTCCAGATCTATATTCCCACCCTAAGATTGGGGAGCACAGCAGCATAGATAGGACCCGGTTTGCTGCTTAAAGAATTAAGGGTAAAGCAACCAAATGGGACCGAGCTGCCGCTCCACAATCCACTTGAGGAGAATGAACACTGAGAGGAATAGCCTGAAAGGACACGTAGAAGGACAGAGAAGTCTAGGGAAGATAACCTGGCTGCAGTGGGTTCAATAGGCCGGATTCAATCCAGTAAAGCTGTAAAGAATTATTGTACCGTGCTTGTTTGACAGAAGAATAAGAGAAGTAAACCCGGGTGAACCCTGCTACGTTATCTGTGTCTGATTTCAGGTATGGAAAGCTGTCAATTCTCCACCTAACCCTGTCAGGAGCCATCCTTACATCATCCCCAAGTCCTGCAAAGCCTACAATTACCATCATAGACTTTAACAACTACTACTTTTACCACTGCCCCGGGGAACCCAGTTCTGCCCACAGGAACTATTCCATCCCAGCTGCTAACCTATCATCCCCGGAGGTTCTGCAGCAGCGGCGGCCCCATTACTGGCCGCATATAGTGGGTGGCGTCACGAGTGACAAATCCCCTGTAAATAACCCCCCATTTTATTGTGCGGGCCCGGGACACGGTCCGGATCAGAACCGCCGTGACATTCCCCAGCAGTACCCGGTCCGGCACCGAGTTCCCCGTCCCGAGGGGCTCCACATTGGTTTCCAGAACTTCCAGGGGGACTAAATCCTCCTGGCCTGTCCGGGCTTTCTCTGCTACAACTGGATCAATAGCAGCTTCGGACCCCGGTGTCCGGGTGGCTAAAGGGATACCAGCTATGTTCCCTTCTTCTGTGCTTCCTAACTCTCCCACTGGCCTCCGTCCCTCTCCCTAGGGCTCTGCACAGTTGGGTCAGTCCTCTCTGGCTCTGGGCCTTGCTTGGTCCCAGCAACCAGCTCCTTTCGGCTCTTTTGTCTTAGCTGATCTTCAGTCCTAACTGACCTTGACTGACTCCTCCCGAAGGGGGAGCTTGATGAATAAATAGTAGGCCTCAGTTACCTTAGATAGGGGTGTAGTGAGAGACAAACAACAAGTTAAGCTGCACCTGTGGGAGGTGTGGTGAGTGGAGTGGACCAGAATGTAATTCAGCCAGACCCTCTGGGCTGTCCTCGGGTCCTGGATATGTGGAATAAAGTAAAAGGAAGCAGGAAGAGCAGCCAATCATCCACATTTTACCAGGTTAAAACTCCAAGGATAACATCGCTGGGCCAGCAACTGTATTCCCTGGTATCTGCTTTAAGGACCCCTTTAACTGTGGTCTAGGCGAAAGGGCCACTACGCATTAAAGAACAAGCCTCATACCATAGCTGTCCCAATAGTTTCTTTGGAGCGAAGATCCATGTGGGTGGGACAGGACAGTACTGTGGAAGACTATGTGACTTTTCTGTGCAGACTAAAAAAATTAAGAGGAAAAATTAGGAAAATGAGAATAAGGCTATGTCCAGGCACATTGGTTTTTGCTTTTGCTAAAGCTCAGCAAAACTTTGGGGTTTCTAGTTTCTTCTGATTTCTTGGCAGGAGATTTGCTGTGTTTTTTACTACGAATTTGCTACATTTTTGGTGCATTTTTATAGCATTTTAGCTTTGTTTTGCTGCAGATTAGCCATAGAACACTGCAGAAAACAATTGACAGGCTCATTCTGTCAAAAACGCAGCAAAACCTGGGATGTTCAAACTTTCTGCAATGAAATTAAACTAATGTGTGTGAACAGCTTATGCCAGAATCACATAGGTTTTGCTGGGAAACAAAAACGCAGGTTAAAATTATCATGGATTTAGTGGGACCCTTTCGCCAGTTCTTGAAATCACTATACAACAGTCCTAAGGCCTGCGTCAGCGTACCAGGTTTTTTGTCAAACACGTTTAGACTGGAAAAGGGTACGAGACAGGGCTGCCCACTGTCGCCCCTTCTTTTTAATTTAGCCATTGAACCTCTAGCGATATACTTGACATCGCATTGCTCGTTTGAAGGCCTCAAAGTGGGAGAGTCAGAGATCAAAATATCTGTTCGCCGATGACATTATTCTCTTCGTCCAGTATCCACACAGAGATCTCCAGTATATCATAGATGACATAGAGAGACTGGGTAAGTCCTCGGGATTCCGTTTAAATAGAGACAAGTGGGAAATACTCTTTATTAAAAATGGGAAGAACACTGCGAGGGGAGGGATGCTATTTGGGATTCCAGAAGCTAAAGTTAGCCTGAAATATCTGGGTATTCAACTGGCCAGATTGCTGGGACTGAAATATAAACTTAAAATTCTCCGATAATAGAGAAAATTGAAAAAGAACTCAGGGGATGGAAAAACCTGTCACTATCATTGCTAGGTCGCTGTCATCTTCTTAATATGATTAGCTTTGCGAGGCAGTTATACCCGCTTCAGACGATTCCCTTGTTATTAAAGCATACGGACATTAAGCGACTGAATGCTGCCTTCTCGGGATTCCTGTGGGGGGGCAAGAAGGCAAGAATAGCTCTTTCCACCTTTATGCAGGCACGGGAGGAGGGGGGGCTCCGGGCTCCAGACATCAGGGGATACAACTTAGCGTGCGTCATGAAAAATGGCCTGGACTGGATAAATGACATTTCCAAATTCTCTGATATAGGTCTGGAGGGGGAGTGGGCGAGACCCTGGAAATTGTCTGCCCTCTTACATTCTTCACTTTCGGAACTACCACCAAACATTAATACAAACGACAATATGCGGGGACCCGATGATGACGGGAAGGCAGTCAAGAAAAAACTGAACCTTTCCCTGGGAAAAAAACTAGGAGACTACCCCTTGGGGCTGCCCTGTTTTTTTCCCCAGGGTCGAGGGCCCAAAGCCCCTCTTCCGGGGGTCTGGAAAACAGGGGGGGTTGCAACTCTGGGGGGTCCATGCACGAGCGGGGAAAAAGGTGGGTTTACGGGCCCGGGGAAATTTTTAAACTAAAAGACCTTCCCGAACTCAAATGCTGCAATACTTTCAGTTTTCCCACCACCCTTTTTGTCCCGATTATGTGATGTCTCCAGAGAATTAGACAACTCCCGTGTGGGAAAAACTTGGTGGGAAAGAGGTTGGAAGATTTGTCTATATCCTCCCCTATGAAAAAAAAAAATTTCAACGCATTTTTCACCCTGCTACTAACTGCCCAAATTTTTCAATAAGTGGAGGAAACAGAAAATGACCCTTAAACCCGGTTTCCCGAAAATAAATTTGAGGGGTTGGGGGCACGGTCAGGGAAAAACCCTTATCAATTAAAAATGGAGAGACTCCCCCTTTAGACTCATACCTGGCACTAACAGGGGTTTTAAAAATTTCCCCCCTCTCCGACTAATTAAGATAGGTTAAATACTCTGTCCCAAGGGGTAAAGAACGTAAAGGGTGATTTTTGGGAAAATGGGATTTGGGCGGTCCAGAAACGAAGAAATACGGGATAGAGTGGGGGGGCTGGCCCTTAGACCTGTACCCTAAGGAACACAGATCTGACCCGATGATGGGCTGTTCCATTATTCAAGAGATAACGAGAGGGCAGGGGCCGCCACATAAAGGT
>JARQOC010000003.1:191693254-191787565 GCA_033576535.1 Allobates femoralis | reverse complement strand
AGGAATTAAAAATAAATCTGGTTCTAATAATTAGGTATATATAAACTTAAAGGGAACCTGTCACCTAGTTTAGCCCCCTAACCTATCACTACCTGTCCCTGCAGCTTCTTACTACATTACTACCCATCCCTTTCTGACCCAATAGTGAATTATAAAAGTGTAATAAAGCGATGTACTTTATAAACATACATGTCCACCCTCGAGTGTGCGTCCCGCAATGGCAGGCCGTAGGGTGGGCAGTGTCTCCCGGTCCGCTCTCTCCCGCTTCACTTCTGCAATCATGCCCTGGTGGGCATGATTATTCATTCAGGAGGGCACTCCTGATTTAAAATTCCTGCCTCCTTTTTCAGGGTATGGCGCTTTCTAGCCGTGACGCATCATTTCCAGTACTGCGCAGTGTGGGGGGTGTACATGCCGGCTTTGGAATGCACACTGCATATGCTCCGGAGCCAGCTTGTATGCCAATACACCCCCCACACTGTGCAGAAATGATGCTCAGCTAGCAGCGTGTGATCACCAGAAAAAGCAAGCAGGAATTGTAAATCAGCAGTTTCTTCCTGAGTGAATGATCACGTCTACAGGGGTGTGATTGCAGAAGCAAAGCGGGGGGAGAGCAGACCCGCAGAGACTGCCCACCCAATGACCAACCATCTAGGAACACCCATCCGACAGTGGACATGTAAGGTTTATACATCGCTTTATTCCACCTCATTCCGAACCACACCTCCATTTTCTTCCCAGCCCTCACCCACCTCTTTAACCTTTCACGTAGCACTGGTGCCTTCCCCTTGGCCTTCAAACATGCGCTAATCACACCCATCCTAAAAAAAACCTCACTTGACCCTACCTCTGTCTCCAACTATCGCCCCATATCTCTTCTCTCATTCGCCTCTAAGCTACTTGAACAGCACGTCCACTCCGAACTGTCCTCTCACCTCTCCTCGTGCTCCCACTTTGACCGCCTACACTCCGGCTTCCGACCCCTCCATTCCACCGAAACAGCCCTGACCAAAGTCACCAAAGACCTACTGACCGCCAAGAACAGACACCACTACTCCATCTTCCTCCTCCTTGACCTGTCTGCCGCCTTCGACACGGTTGACCACTCCCTTCTTCTCCGGATCCTGGAATCCCTCGGCATCACCCACCTTGCCCTCTCCTGGATCTCCTCATACCTAGCGGACCGGTCCTTCAGCGTCTCCCACTCCCACACCTCCTCCTCACCATACCCCTTTTCTGTCGGAGTCCCCCAAGCTTCGGTCCTGGGACCCCTACTTTTCTCCATTTACACTCTCAGCCTAGGGTAACTCATTGAATCCCACGGCCTCCAGTACCACCTCTACACCGACGACACCCAAATCTACCTGTCCGGCCCTGACATCACCTCCCAACTCTCCAAAATCCCACAATGCCTTTCCGCCATCTCATCCTTCTTCTCTGCTCGCTTCCTTAAACTCAACATGGACAAAACTGAATTCATAGTCTTCCCTCCAAGAAATTCCACCCCAACTCCCAACCTATCCATCTGCATCAATGACTGCGCCCTCTCCCCAGTCTCCCAAGCCAAGTGCCTCGGGGTAATCCTTGACTTCTCCCTATCCTTCAAGACCCACATCGAGGCCCTCACCACATCCCTCCAGCTCAAGCTCAAAAACATTTCACGGATCCGCTCCTTCTTCACCCGCGACACCGCTAAAACACTCATTCATTCTCTTATCATCTCCCGCCTTGACTACTACAACCTCCTTCTCAATGGCCTCCCGGCTAACTCCCTCACACCTCTCCAGTCTATCCTCAACTCCGCTGCCCGACTAATCTTCCTGTCCTCCCGCTACTCCCCTGTCTCCCCCCTCTTCCAAGCCCATCACTGGCTTCCCGTCTCCATGAGAGCCGCGGTCCTGAAACAACAGCGGCGTGCAGCCACTGGTCCGGGACAATCCGGGCAAATTCGGGATCCGGCTTTTTGGGGTGATTTTTCTCCCCAGACACAAAAACGTTGTAATTAACATTTTTGTGTCCAGTGAGAATAATCCAAATTCTCCCGGATTCCACTGCAGAGATGAAACCGGATGGCAGAGAGCTGCCATCCGGCTCCATCCGGCCCCATAGGCTACTATGGGGTCAAAAAATATTCCGGGGCTGTCTGGTTTACACCGGACAACCCCAGACAGGACCTTGCCGTGGTGTGAAGCCAGCCTAAATGAACAACAACATATGACATACAAAAGTGCTTCATATTTATTTAAAGGGAATCTGTCACCAGGCTTTTGTTACCTCATCTGAGATAAGCATGTAGAAAAAGAGTCCCTGATTTCAACGATGTATCACTTAGTTTACTGGTTGCAGCATTTGTGACACAATGAGATTTCATAGGTGTAGCAGAGCTCAGAAAGCTAACTCTGCAGGCATAATTGCATTCTGTCATAAGTGTGCCACGTCCTGTTGTCATCTGTGAGAAACCTGAGGTTAGAATGTCTCAATGTTTGATTAGTTGCAAGCTTGCTTTTCTATGCTGAAGGGGTTAAAAACCTTTTCACTGCTGGATGAGTATTCCTTAGCCTTAAACTGTAGCCAGTAATTACCCTCCCCTTCCATTATATTTACTAACCTCTGACATCAATCCATGCCACTGATAGGACTTGTATATTTGTCTGTGAAGTAGCTTGCTGTTGTTAACCTGCAGTGTCTTTGCACTAACAGCAGCAATGCTTTTATTTGGAGATCTTCTGCAACTCTGCTTTACCTGGTGCCTAGCCTGGGTTCTCTATGCGTTTCCTTGCTCTTCAGCCCCTTCACTCCCTTGGATTGGAGGGGGGGCATGTAGGTGAGTATTATCCAGGAGCCTATTTGGGTATAAGACATAGACATCCCCACCTTCAGGGGTTATCTTGGGACAGGGTTTAGCCTAGGAATCTGTAGCTGCATGGACAGCTTAGGTGTACAATGTCCCTTCTTATCCACAGTCCCTGTCATGAGATGTTTCTCTGTATACTTGCTCAGTTGTGGTTGTGGTCAGCAATCTCACCCCAGGTTGATTAGGAGGCATGTGAAAGTCTCGACGGCTGATCAGGAAGTGAGGCAGTCATTTTCCAGCCCTGCAGTTAGCATTATTCTTATCTGTGAAGGTGCCTTTAGGGACCATGCAGTTGGAGTATTAGCCTATAATAGAATCAGCTAGGTGAGGTTGCAGCAACAGTGACTGTGGTATTCCTGCCTATGTATGCAGGACACTTTCTATGTACATTATCTATTAATGGTGAGCTGCTTATCAGAAGCAGGGGCAAGATTGGACCAAAGATCATGTGCACTGTAGTACTGGAAATGATTAAACCTTCAATGCATGTAAACAGCACACATAGGCCAAAATATCGTAAGCTCGTGACCCACCGTCAAGGGCCCTCACGCCTATGAGTCCCAACCATATGTTAACCATATGCTTGTTTAGTGGAAAACCACCAAACATTAAAAAATCACCAAAAAAGAACATTAAACTAAAAAAAAAAATCACCAAAAAACAGCCAGGTCAAATATCCATTGCACCCAGAAGTAGGCTGCCAGCTCTACTGGGAGGTAACACAAATGTCTGAATACCGGTGGTCAGTTCCCTGCAACCCAAGCAATGAGGGCGGTTGTGGCACCTGGGTCCAGCCATGCTATCAAGGAGGGGACTGGTGGTATCTATAGACATCAGGTCTCCAAAAGAGCATCAGTCACACACGTACATGTGAAGCACAGTGTCAGAGCCAGGCCTGTTGGTCTCATCCATTCTATAAGGCCAGGTGGGCGGCTCCACACCAATAAATGCATCACAAATGACAGACACTCCCCCCCTATAGGGCTCAACTTCAAACTGCAAAAGGATAAAAAGATGCAACAAAACACTATAGATAAAATGTGAGGTGATAGTGGATACTTTGGCCAAAATAACGTAAGCTCGTAACCCACCGTCAAGGGCCCTCATGCTTACGAGTCCTAACCATATGTTAACCATATGCTTGTTTAGTGGAAAACCACCAAACATTAAAAAATCAGCACACAGCCTAATTAGTGACACATCACTGAATTCAGTATTTTAACCACTGAATCATGTTGTGCTCAGGTTACTTATCAAAAACCTGCTGAAAGATTCACTTTAACCCCTTCACGACCCTTGGCCCACCGTTTGGGCCATTGAAACAAGTTCGTTCCCGACCCTTGGCCCAGGGGGTGGGCCATGGATTGATCGGGCTCCTGCAGGCCGAGTGAGGGTCTCACTGACCTGTCATTCGGCCTGCAGGTACATGGGGTGTTGTACAACACCCCATGGGGGGTCGATTTGCCCCCACCCCCACCCCCCGGCTACAGGCGCGGTGATTGGCGCTCAAAAGTGAAAGTGAAAATCACCGCGCCTGTCATGCTTCCCTGCCTGCCGCTGCTCTCTCTACCCTCCGATCTGCTCCCCTGTCCTCCTCTAACTGCCCCCCTGTCCCCCACCTCTCTATTCTGCCCCCTCTTCATCTTTCTTACCCCCCCCCCCTCCCGCTTCTTGTCCCTGCTCCCGCTTCCTGTCCCTGCCGCGGGCTTCCTGTTCCTGCCGCCCGCCTCCTCCTCACTGCCCCCGCTTCCTGTAAGTGCCCCCCATCTCCTGTCACCCCCCCTCTTCCCCCTACCTGCCCCCCCCGACCACCGGAGCGGCGATCGCTTCTCCCACTCACCCCTCCGGCGATCGCGCTCCATCCTGCTGCACGGCTGCGTCCCGCTCCTCCTCCTCTTCTCTCCGGCCGCTCGCATCTGACAGCTCTGTGCTGGAGCTGTCAGATGACTTCTACAGCTAGATCCTGAGGATCCAGCTGTAGGAAGTGATCTGACAGATCCAGCACAGTGATCCACAGTGACCATTATGTGATCACTGTGGATCACTGTACTGGATCTGTCAGATCACTTTCTACAGCTGGATCCTGAGGATCCAGCTGTAGGAAGTGATCTGACAGATCCAGTACAGTGATCCACAGTGACCATTATGTGATCACTGTGGATCACTGTACTGGATCTGTCAGATCACTTTCTACAGCTGGATCCTGAGGATCCAGCTGTAGGAAGTGATCTGACAGATCCAGTACAGTGATCCACAGTGACCATTATGTGATCACTGTGGATCACTGTACTGGATCTGTCAGATCACTTTCTACAGCTGGATCCTGAGGATCCAGCTGTAGGAAGTGATCTGACAGATCCAGCACAGTGATTCACAGTGACCATTATGTGATCACTGTGGATCACTGTACTGGATCTGTCAGATCACTTCCTACAGCTGGATTCTGAGGATCTAGCTGCAGAAAGTGATCTGACACCCCGGGCGCAGTGACCCACTATGTGCATCACTGCGCCTGGGCTGCCAGATCGCTTTCCGCAGCTCGATCCCCATGCATGGGGATCGAGCTGCGGAAAGCGATCTGGCAGCACAGGCGCATTGACCCACTATGTGCATCACTGCGTCGGGCTGTCAGATTGCTTTCTGCAGCTCGATGCCCATGCAGGGAGATCGGGCTGCAGAGCAGCGATCTAAGAGCCTGGGCGCAGTGACCCACTATGTGCATCACTGCGCCTGGGCTGCCAGATCGCTTTCCGCAGCTCGATCCCCATGCATGGGGATCGAGCTGCGGAAAGCGATCTGGCAGCACAGGCGCATTGACCCACTATGTGCATCACTGCGTCCGAGCTGCAGAAAGCTATCTAACAGCCCGGGTGCAGTGATGCACATAGTGGGTCACTGCGCCCAGGCTCTTAGATCGCTGCTCTGCAGCCCGATCTCCCTGCATGGGCATCGAGCTGCAGAAAGCAATCTGACAGCCCGGACGCAGTGATGCACATAGTGGGTCAATGCGCCTGTGCTGCCAGATCGCTTTCCGCAGCTCGATCCCCATGCATGGGGATCGAGCTGCGGAAAGCGATCTGGCAGCCCAGGCGCAGTGATGCACATAGTGGGTCACTGCGCCCAGGCTCTTAGATCGCTGCTCTGCAGCCCGATCTCCCTGCATGGGCATCGAGCTGCAGAAAGCAATCTGACAGCCCGACGCAGTGATGCACATAGTGGGTCAATGCGCCTGTGCTGCCAGATCGCTTTCCGCAGCTCGATCCCCATGCATGGGGATCGAGCTGCGGAAAGCGATCTGGCAGCCCAGGCGCAGTGATGTACATAGTGGGCCACTGCGCCCAGGCTCTTAGATCGCTGCTCTGCAGCCCGATCTCCCTGCATGGGCATCGAGCTGCAGAAAGCAATCTGACAGCCCGGACGCAGTGATGCACATAGTGGGTCAATGCGCCTGAGCTGCCAGATCGCTTTCCGCAGCTCGATCCCCATGCATGGGGATCGAGCTGCGGAAAGTGATCTGGCAGCCCAGGCGCAGTGATGCACATAATGGGTCACTGCGCCCGGGGTGTCAGATCACTTTCTGCAGCTCGATCACCATGCTGGCGGATCGGGCTCCAGAGTAGCGATCTGAAAGCAAAGGTGATCGAGCGTCGTGGGACCTTCGTTGTGGACTACGTCGGAGACAAACGTCGTGGGACCTTCGTTATGGACTACGTCGGAGCGATCGAGCGTCGTGGGACCTTCGTTGTGGACTACGTCGGATCTTTTTATAATAAAGATGGAGTCCGAATTGTGTCTGTTTTTTTTTCAAATAAAAAGATTTTTCTCTGTGTGTATTTATTGACTATTTACTGTACTAGAGATTCCTAATGGCGGGTCTAACATTGGCCCTATATTATGAATCTCGGGCTTAGTGCCAGCTGCCAATAAAAAGCTGGCATTAACCCCTTTATTACCCAGTTAGCCACCGGCACCAGGGCAACTGGAAGAGCGTGGGTACAGCGCCAGAAAATGGCGCTTCAATGAATGCGCCATTTTCTGGGGCGGCTGCGGGCTGCAATTCGCAGCATGGGGGGCCCAGAACGCTTGGACCTCTCTATGCTGAGGATTCCAGCCCCCAGCTGCCTAGTTGTACCTGGCTGGACCAAAAATATGGCGGAGCCCCACGTAATTTTTTTTTCTAGAATTAGTTCTAGAAATTAAAAAAAAAATGGGCTTCGCTGTATTTTTGGTTCCAGCCAGGTATGACGAGGCAGCTGGGGGTGTGTGGCAGTCCGTAGCTGCCAAGTTGTACCTGGCTGGACCAAAAATATGGCGGAGCCCTATGTCATTTTTTTTCTAGAAATATTTCTAGAAATAAAAAAAAAATAGGCTTCGCTGTATTTTTGGTTCCAGCCAGGTATGACGAGGCAGCTGGGGGCTGGTGGCAGTCCGTAGCTGCCAAGTTGTACCTGGCTGGACCAAAAATAATGGCGGAGCCCTATGTCATTTTTTTTCTAGAAATATTTCTAGAAATAAAAAAAAAATAGGCTTCGCTGTATTTTTGGTTCCAGCCAGGTATGACGAGGCAGCTGGGGCCTGGTGGCAGTCCGTAGCTACCAAGTTGTACCTGGCTGGACCAAAAATATGGCGGAGCCCTATGTCATTTTTTTTCTAGAAATAATTCTAGAAATAAAAAAAAAATAGGCTTCGTTGTATTTTTGGTTCCAGCCAGGTATGACGAAGCAGCTGGGGGCTGGTGGCAGTCCGTAGCTGCCAAGTTGTACCTGGCTGGACCAAAAATATGACAGAGCCCCATGGGTCCCCTATGCTGCGAATTGCAACTACTAGACTAGTATGTTTTTTCACAAAAAGTTTCTTTATTCATTTATACGTCTCAATTTGTGAAGCACATGGTGGTTCAAAGTGCTCACTGTGCATCTAGATATGTTCCCTGGGGGGTCTAGTTTCCAAAATGGGGTCATTTGTGGGGGAGCTCCAATGTTTAGGCACACAGGGGCTCTCCATACGCGACCTGGTGTCCGCTAACAATTCCAATTGTTGGCAAACACCAGGTTGCGTATGGAGAGCCCCTGTGTGCCTACACATTGGAGCTCCCCCACAAGTGACCCCATTTTGGAAACTAGACCCCCCAAGGAACGTACCTAGATGCATAGTGAGCACTTTAAACCCCCAGGTGCTTCACAAATTGATCCATAAAAATAAAAAAGTACTTTTTTTTCCACAAAAAAATTATTTTTTCATTTTTACAGATCAATTTGTGAAGCACCTGGAGGTTCAAAGTGCACACTATGCATCTAGATACATTCCTTGGGGGGTCTAGTTTACAAAATGGGGTCACTTGTGGGGGAGACCCAATGTTTAGGCACACGGGCTCACCAAACGTGACATGGTGTCCGCTAACAATTCCAATTGTTAGCGGACACCATGTCGCATATGGAGAGCCCCTGTGTGCCTAAACATTGGAGCTCCCCCACAAGTGACCCCATTTTGGAAACTAAACCCCCCAGGGAACATATCTAGCTGCATAGTGAGCACTTTGAACCCCCAGGTGCTTCACAAATTGGTCCGTAATAATGAAAAAAGAAATTTTTGTGGAAAAAAAAGTGCTTTTTCATTTTTATGGATGAATTTGTGAAGCACCTGGGGGTTCAAAGTACTCACTATGCATCTAGATACGTTCCCTGGGGGGTCTAGTTTCCAAAATGGGGTCACTTGTTGCGGAGCCCCAATGTTTAGGCACACAGGGGCTCACCAAACGCAACATGGTGACAGCTAACAATTTGAGCTGATTTTTATTCAAATTGTTAGCGGACACCATGTCGCTTTTGGAGAGCCCCTGTGTGCCTAAACATTGGAGCTCCCCCACAAGTGACCCCATTTTGGAAACTAGACCCCCCAGGGAACTTATCTAGATGGATAGTGAGCATATTGACCCCCCAGGTGCTTCACAAATTAATGGAAAAATTTTTTTTTTGCGGAAAACAAGTACTTTTTCATTTTTACAGATCAATTTGTGAAGCACCTGGGGGTTCAAAGTGCTCACTATGCATCTAGATACGTTCCCTGGGGGGTCTAGTTTCCAAAATGGGGTCACTTGTGGGGAGCTCCAATGTTTAGGCACACAGGGGCTCACCAAACGCGACATGGTGTCCGCTAACAATTTGAGCTCATTTTGCATTCAAATTGTTAGCGGACACCATGTCGTGTTTGGAGAGCCCCTATGCGTCTCCACATTGGAGCTCCCCCACAAGTGACCCCATTTTGGAAACTAGACCCCCCAGGGAACATATCTAGCTGCATAGTGAGCACTTTGAACCCCCATGTGCTTCACAAATTGGTCCGTAATAATGAAAAAAGAAATTTTTGTGGAAAAAAAAAGGGCTTTTTCATTTTTATGGATGAATTTGTGAAGCACCTGGGGGTTCAAAGTACTCACTATGCATCTAGATACGTTCCCTGGGGGGTCTAGTTTCCAAAATGGGGTCACTTGTGGGGGAGCTCCAATATTTAGGCACACAGGGGCTCACCAAACGCAACATGGTGTCCGCTAACAATTTGAGCTCATTTTGCATTCAAATTGTTAGCGGACACCATGTCGTGTTTGGAGAGCCCCTGTGCGTCTCCACATTGGAGCTCCCCCACAAGTGACCCCATTTTGGAAACTAGACCCCCCAGGGAACATATCTAGCTGCATAGTGAGCACTTTGAACCCCAGGTGCTTTACAAATTGATCTGTCAAAATGAAATAGTACTTTTTTTTTCACAAAAATTTTTTTTTAGCCTAAATTTTTTCGTTTTCACATGGCAACAGCATAAAATTCATCCTAAAATTTGTTGGGCAATTTCTCCTGAGTACACACGATACCTCATATGTGGTCATAAACCACTGTTTGGGCACACAGCAGGGCTCAGAAGGGAAGGAGCGCCATTTCACTTTTTGGATGTAAAATTAGCTCAAAAATTCAAATTGCGCTCCTTTCCTTCTGAGCCCTGCCGTGCGCCCAAACAGTGGTTTATGACCACATATGAGGTATCGATGTACTCGGGAGAATTTGCACAACACATTTTAAGATCCAATTTATCCCGTTGCCCATGTGAAAATGAAAGAATTGAGGATAAAAGAACATTTTTGAGAAAAAAATTAAAATATCCATTTTTTGTTTCCACTTTGCCTTAGGTCCTGTGAAGCACCTGAAGGGTTAATCATCTTCTTGAATATAGTTTTGAGTAGCTTGAGGGGTACAGTTTTTGGAATGGTATCACTTTTGGGTGTTTTCTGTCATGTACACCCCTCAAAAGGACTTCAAATGTGATGTGGTCACTAAAAAAAATGGTTTTGTAAATTTTGGTTGAAAAATGAAAAATTACTCATGAACTTTGAACCCTTATAACGTCCTACCAAAAAAATTTTTTTTTCCAAAATTGTGCTGATGTGAAGTAGACATGTGGGAAATATTATTTAATAACTTTTTTCTGTCACATATCTCTCTGGTTTATCAGAAAAAAAAATAAAAAATGTGAAAATTGTGAAATTTTCAAAATTTTTGCCATATTTTTGATTTTTTCACAAATAAACACAAAAATTATCAACTTAAATTTAATACTAGCATGAAGCCCAATGTGTCACGAAAAAACAATCTCAGAATCGCTAGGATCGGTTGAAGCGTTCCAGAGATATAACCTCATAAAGGGACACTGGTCAGAATTGCAAAAAATGCCAAGGTCTTTAGGGTCAAAATAGGCTGGGTCCTGAAGGGGTTAACAAAAATATTGTCAGAATGCAGATGTGTTTGAAAAGTTAAGTACACCCTAAGAATAGATATGAGCAAACTTTCCACTAATATGTTCACTAATTTCAAATTTGGCATGAACATTGACGATTTGGTTCATAATTGGAAAACCTGAGCAATTTACTAAAAATTGATGAATGAGGCTGTGTTCGGGAAAACAGGTTGAGATTTTTAAATAGTCCTGAAACTTTCCTTGAAGTTTTGGGAGCAAAAACGCTTTCCAGAAGACTGGAAAGCTGGGAACACCCCTAACCTAAGGTTAGGTGTTGTTCACAGCCATCAGGTCTACCAATTTAACTGTAAAATTTAATGGATCTTTTAAAGAGACTTTTTAAGTTTGCTTAAATTTTCAGGTGTTGGGGCAAGAGATGAGCAAACTTTGCTCGAAAATGTTCACCAATTTCAAATCCAGACCGAATTTGGCAATGTTTGTTTGGCACCTCGAACAGTTTGCTGAAAATGCTGAATGTTTAGCATTGCGGATAGGAGGGGAGGGGGTTAGAGGTCTTAGGGTCTCAGGTCAGATAAGCACAGGTCTCCATTATTTTCTCTCCCATACTTACTGTGGGTGATCCGGTCTGACAGCAAATCAGCACCCATTAAGCAAATTGCACTATTTGCACACAAAGGTTTGTGTCATTAGCAGGGTGTGTCCCATTGTCCTTACCATATAAGAACCTGCCATTTCCCCATTTTCTCAATGTTGGAGTTTAGTGACTGTCTTGTTGCTGCAGTGCTGATGCTGCTAATCCTGTGTGCACTATTTAGGTAGCTAGCTAGTGATCATATTTATCTTTTAGATAGAGAGATAATACGTTTAGTAACTCCTTCCTAAAACAGCCCTTTTTAGGGCTTAGTAGCAGTGTTTTTGGCAAATCCCCTGTGGCACAGTGGTGCTTCTGAAATCTGTGCAAAAAATGTTTTAATACCACATCCAGACAGCAACCACACTATGTGCAGCATAATCTGCACATTGTTAAGATTCAAAGTAATGCTAACTACTGGGTTGCCACACTGTTAAGCCCTCATCACACTAAGCGAGATCGGTAGCGAGATTGCTGCTAAGTCACAAGTTTGGTGACACAACAGCCACCTCGTCAGCGATCTCGCTACATTTGACACTTAGCAGCGACCAGGCCCCTGCTGTGAGATCGCTGGTCATGTCAGAGTCGCCTGGACCATTTTTTGATCGTTGGGGTCCCGCTGGGCAGCATGCATTGGTGTCTTTGACAGGGACAACGACCAACAACCTCAATACTACAGGTCTGAGAAACAGGGTCCCAACGACCTCCGTACCATTCTCTGTTTCACATCTCACCAGCGATCCCAACAGCGATGCACAAGCGATCCCTACCAGGTCATACCGTTGTCGGGATCGCTGGTGCATCGCCAAGTATGATGGTACCCTTTGATCCCAAGTACAAAATTAAATTGGCCCAAATGATCCCCGCCTCGGAAAGGGACGCACGCATGCAGGAGTATCAAAAGAACTTTTAGACAATCTGAGGACTTCTTTTCTGTTAGTCGTTCGAACATTTTTTTAAGATCAGCCTTTGCAATGCCAAAAGAAAGGACAAGTCTGATACAGCCAACACCTTTAAGATACTGTCACACGCCGCGATATGGCTTCCATATCGCTGGGGATTTTGTGTGAGCGTGCACGTTTCGAGCACTTTTTTCTGATCGCTGTGGAACTGTCACACGTAGCGATCTCGTATCCAAACTTCGGCGATCCTGCGTTCTGGAAATCGCCTGCAGAAGACCTTAAGCGATCATCCCTTCACACATCGCCACGTCACACGCCACAATCGTAGCAGCGATGTTGGCATACTGTTTTAATAGGGTGTGCTAGAGTGGGTTTCACCGTGCCCTATCACTGCGATTGGTGGATGGAACTGCTTTCCCATTGGTCAGCCTTGCGTGAACGCACGGATAATCAAGGAAGGTGCCTCGGACACGGCCAGCCAATCGGAGCACAGTATCACCCACCAATCGCCGCAGATGCAGTGCAAAAAAAACAACATCCAAGCACACCTACGAGATTTATTTCAGGATCGTTGTGTACGTCGCTATCGCTCTGTCACACGGCATGATCTGCTGAAATCGCCTGGTGGATATCACCTGATTTCACTGCAGTGCAGGGCAATCAGGCGACGCTCCAACAGCGATTTCTCGCCATAGAATTACCCAGTCACACGCCACTACGCACATTCGATGTGGTTTCCACATCGCCGAATTCGGGAATTGCCAGCGATCTCGCCGGCGATATGGCGGCGTATGAGGGTACCTTAAGAGGATGGTGCTGGAGTATCTACAGCTCAATATTGATGCCATGACTGTGGAACTAGAACCGTGTCCTGAGCTTGCGACTCATGCTTTGGAGATTTTGTCATGCCCGGCAGCCAGCATTCTGTCAGAGTGTGTCTTCAGCACTACTGGTGGCGTCAAGATGGATAAGCACATACGGCTGTCCATTGACAGTGTGGATTGCCTAATGTTTATCAAGATGAACAAGTCATAGATCTCCAAGGACTTTTCCACCCCATGTCAGAATGGAGAGACTAGGTGCTGGTGTACTTTTTAGTGTGCTGCATTAAGCTCCACATTAAAATATTTCTACTCTGGGGCAGTTGTTGCCACTTTAGTCTTGGCTGGGCCTAATTTTTGGAAAGGTGTGGACACTTTAATGGATACATACCACTTTGCAGTAGTGTGACCCTAATTTTTGGTAAAGAGGGTCTCTTATTAGGGTTTTTCTGCTGTGCGGTGCATTCCTTCAGCAGGGCTCTCAGAGTGACATGCGTACTTTTGTAAGTCATCCTCATTTTACTCCTCCTCTTTTTACTTGGGGGTAGTGGAAGAGGGTAAGGATTAGTGGAGCAATTACTGTTAGAGCATAGGTAAGAAAGTTAAAGTGTTAGTGGGAAAGTAAAGTATTAGAGACAGTCAACAGACGGGTATAGCTGGAACCTTCTAGTTTCCTCTGGAATATCTCTGCAGCCCACTTATTGAAATCCCACTTTGTGAAATCACACACAGGCCAAGGCACACAGGCCTACCCTTGCTAATTTATAACTCTGAGGGCTTGCAGACAATATACCAGGTAAGTAGAAAGGAGGGCTCAGAAGAGGGAGACAGGACACAACACACCAGGGGAGAATTAACAGATTGCTGGTAATATACACATTTGGGGACGAATCAGAAGGAGGGAGAGACGCAAGCAGGATGAAAAGAATTTGGATATTTGTAAGTTACACAGCAGATAGGGGAATATGACATACCATAATAGACATATGCAGGGAGTGAATGCAATGCAGAGATGTAATGCCAGTCTAGACAGAATGCAAGGTACATGGGACAGATGACATACAGGAAGGATACAGCGGTGTACAATGGATTCATACCTGGAAATGAAGATGATGTATTGTCGAATCAGGACATGACATTACAGTAGGGATGAGCGAGTATGCTTGTCACTACTCGGCACTCGCACGAATATCTCGGTACTCGGGGTACTCGGCGAGTACCGAGTAATCTCGCGATACTCTTGCTATGCTCGGGGTCCACCTCCCTGCATGTTGGCGCTATTTACAGAGCCAGCCCGCATGCAGGGATTGGCTGACAGACACTGTAATGCCACAGCCATGTTGGTTGTGGTATTACAGTGATTGGCTGGCCGCACAGTGTCATCAGGTCTTTATAAGACCTGACCACGCTGTGCTCATCACTCTGCTCCACAGACAGTCAGTGTAGGGAGAGCTGCTGCTGATTGAGGGACAGATTTGTAGCCTTTCAGCTAGTTTAGGCGCAGGGCTGACAATATAATTACCACAACAGTCCTTCTGAGGACTAATAGAGCTGTATACAGGCAGGCAGGGAGACAGGGTATATAGCAAACTTCGTTGTGCCAGTATACCAGCCTGCATCACATCTGGGGCTGTTGTACAGGCTCATCCATCCCAAAACAGTGCTTTTAGGGATTAATTTAGCTCTCTATAGGCAGGAGTAGGTTGTAGCGTAAATTAGGATATGCCAAAACACTCTTTATTCTTGTCAGCGTTTGTGTCTGACCAGTCCACCTGCAGGGCCTTAATCTCTAATCTCAGTGTCCAGCTAAAAAACAAATCTTGTCTGCATTCATTTAGCATCTTAGTGCAGCAGGAGTAGGTTTTAGCGTGAATTAGGATACGCCAAAAGACTCGGTATTCTCGTCAGCGATTGTGTCTGACCAGTCCACCTGCAGGGCCTTAATCTCTAATCTCTATGTCCAGCTAAAAAACAACTCTTGTCTGCATTCATTTAGCATCTTAGTGCAGCAGGAGTAGATTTTAGTGTAAATCAGGATACGCCAAAAGACTCGGTATTCTCGTCAGCGTTTGTGTCTGACCAGTCCACCTGCAGGGCCTTAATCTCTAATCTCAGTGTCCAGCTAAAAACAAATCTTGTCTGCATTCATTTAGCATCTTAGTGCAGCAGGAGTAGGTTTTAGCGTGAATTAGGATACGCCAAAAGACTCGGTATTCTCGTCAGCGATTGTGTCTGACCAGTCCACCTGCAGGGCCTTAATCTCTAATCTCTATGTCCAGCTAAAAAACAACTCTTGTCTGCATTCATTTAGCATCTTAGTGCAGCAGGAGTAGATTTTAGTGTAAATCAGGATACGCCAAAAGACTCGGTATTCTCGTCAGCGTTTGTGTCTGACCAGTCCACCTGCAGGTCCTTAATGTCTAATCTCAGTGTCCAGCTAAAAACCAACTCTTGTCTGCATTCATTTAACATTTGTGTGTGCCAGGTGTGGGTTGTAGCGTGAATTAGGATACGCCAAAAGACTCGGTATTCTCGTCAGTATTTGTGTCTGACCAGTCCACCTGCAGGGTCTTAATCTCTAATCTCAGTGTCCAGCTAAAAACCAACTCTTGTCTGCATTCATTTAACATTTGTGTGTGCCAGGTGTGGGTTGTAGCGTGAATTAGGATACGCCAAAAGACTCGGTATTCTCGTCAGCGTTTGTGTCTGACCAGTCCAGCTGCCGGGATTAAACCACTGTAATCTGTAATCTCAGTGTGTAGCTAAAAACCATCTTTTGGACGCCTTCAATTAGCTCTATACAGGCAGCACAACATTGAAAATGCGCAAGGCAGGTGGCAAGGGACAAGGAACTGGACGTGATGGTGGTGCAGACAGAGGCCGAGGCTGTGTACAAGCTCGAATTGCGCCACGATAAACGCCCACATCATCTCACTCAACCTTCCTGTCCCAATTTCTAGGGAACCGCAGCAGTACACCACTATTAAACCAAGACCAGTGTCAACAGGTTGTTAGTTGGATAGCGGATAATGCTTCCAGTCAGTTTGGCACCACCACAAATACCCTGTCTTCCACACAGGCAAGTGTCAGTAGCCGTGAGACTGGACTGCAGATTCCACACCCTGATCCTCCTTCCTCCCACCATGCCGAGCGCCCGGCCCCAGACATAACTGATCCCACACTTGGACACTCTGAAGAGCTGTTCACTTATCCATTAGTAGATTCTGGCCTCTTGCCAGCTCTAGTTGAAGTGGGTCATGAGGAGATCGTATGTACAGATGCACAAATATTTGAGCAGCCACAGTCTTACGAAGGCAACGGTGGGAACGTGTCTCAACAAGAGGTGGACGATGATGAGACAAAATTGCCAGAAAGTCAGGAGGAGGACCAGGGTGCGTGGTGGATGATCCAGTAACTGACCCAACCTGGCAGAAGGACGTGCAGAGCAAGGACAGCAGTGCACAGGGGAAGTTAGGCATAGCATCACAACAGGCCGGAAGAAGCAGGGTGGTATCCGCAGGCAGAACAACAACACGACAGAAGTTGCCAGTACAACTGTTAGGCCTTCCCGAGTCTGGCTGTTTTTTAAGGTGTCTGCAGATAATTCAAAAAAGGCCATTTGCAACACCTGCCATGCCAGCATCAGCAGGGTTAGCAAAATTAGCAGCCTGACCACCCCCAGCATGATCAGGCACATGGCAGCAAAACACCCGACTTTGTGGGATGTACAGCAGAGTCCAGGAGCATTGTCTGCTGGTGACCCCGCTGCGTCTTCCACTGTTGTGCGTGCAAGACTATCCCCTGTCCATACTGCAGGCGAAGATGCCTCCTGTCCTTCACCTGTGCTTGCACAAGCAGAAATAGCACCATCATCAGCCAGTCCTTGTCCCAGCGCAGTGTTCAGTTATCCATACACCAATCTTTGGAATGCAGGCACAAATATGCTGCCAACGCCCCACATGCCACAGTTCTAAATGCACACATTTCGCGACTGCTTGCGCTGGAAATGTTGCCTTTTAGGTTGGTGGAGACAGAAGCATTCCGCAATCTGATGGCGGCGGCTGTCTCACGTTACTCGGTCCCCAGCCGCCACTATTTTTCCCGCTGTGCCGTCCTTGCATTACATAAGCACATGTCACAAAACATCATACGTGCCCTTAACAATGCAGTTTCAGGCAAAGTCCACCTAACGACGGACACGTGGACAAGTGCTTGTGGGTAGGGCCGGTACATCTTGCTTACAGCACACTGGGTTAATATTGTGGAAGCCGGGGCCCAGTCTGAGCTTGGGACGGAACACGTCCTTCCAACACCAAAAAGAAAAATGGGATTGAAGAGGTGTATCACGGTCCACGCTGCTATATCCAAAGAAGACACTCACATGGAAGGCAGGATTTTACAAGCAGTTTCTTTCCTTTATTCCAACGTGTTTCGGTGCACAACCTGGCACCTTTCTCAGGGATATCATATCTTAGTGTCGCTGGTGATAGGGCACTATTGTGCCTCTTGTCCCCTACCCCTCTTGTATCTATACTTCTGACACCAAGGATTGCAGGCCCTAACTCATTCAGGGTTTCACCCACAGTGTACAGCTCTGGAACGTCATGCTCCTCAGCCTCCTCCTCCTCCTCCACAACACACCAGTCCCAAGCTGGAAGCACTGCAGCACTGCCTCGGCTGAGCGGCAACAGGCTGTGCTGAATCTAATATGCGTAGGTGACAAACCCCCACTACACTGAATAGTTGTGGACAGCTCTGAAACAGCAGGCAGATCACTGGCTCACACCGCTGAACCTACAGCCAGGCAGGGTCGTGTGTGACAATGGCCGGAACCTTGTGGCGGCTCTGAGGCGAGCTGACACATGTTCCATGCGTGGCTCATGTGCTGAACCTCGTGGTTCAGCGGTTTCTGAAATCCTACCCGGAGCTGTCAGATCTGCTCGTCAAAATACGTCACCTGTGTGCTCATTTTAGAAAGTCACCTACTGCTTCTGCTGGCCTTGCCGGCTTTCAGCGGCGTTTGCAGCTTCCGGCTCACAGACTGGTGTGTGATGTCCCCACGCATTGGAATTCCACACTGCACATGTTGGTCAGGATTTGTGAGCAGAAGAGGGCAGTTGTTGAGTACCAGCATCAACTAGGCCGTTGATATATGGTTCAAACTCCACACATAAGACCTCAGGAGTGGACATGGATATACGACATATGTACTGTCCTCCAAAACTTTGAGGACTCCACCAAGATGGTGAGCATCGATGATGCCATCATTAGCGTCACCATCCCGCTTCTCTGTCTTCTAAAACGCTCTCTGCTCAAAATCAAAGACGATGCATTGCAGACAGAGTTAGATGAGTTGCAGCAAGAAACCGTACTGGGTGATTACGCACAGACCAGCTTCATCTCATCCCAATGTGCATTGGAGGACTATGACAAGGAGGAGGAGGATAAAGAAATAGAGCTGCTTTCATGCAGAATTGACGGTAATACATGCACAATTGTCAGACCGTCGGTTCAGTGTTGATGGCCAGAGGACAGGGCAGAGGAGGAGGAGGAGGAGGCGAGCATGGACATTCATGCTGTTGGTGAGGACCCTGAAGTCTTGCCTGTTAACAGTCTGGTGCACATGGCTGACTTTTTGTTACGCTGCCTGTCTCGTGACCCTCGCGTTATCAACATCTTGGCGGACACTCATTACTGGTTGGTGAAACTTTTAGACCCACGCTACATGTAGAACTTTATTTCTCTTATACCCAAGGAGGAGAGGTCTACAAAAATGCTGCAGCACCAGAAGGCCATAGTCGCGGAATTAGTCAAAAAATTCCCTCATGAAAACGCTAGCTGAAGAGGTCACTATTCGGTGGACAACCAAGGCGTCCGGCCGAGAGAGGCACAAGTCCAATCCAGCAGAGGTAGGGGAACACTCTCAAAGATCTGGGACACTTTTCACAGCACCTCCCGTACTACAGGCCCTGAGGTGCGGGGTAGTGTCACAAGCACTGCAAAGTTTGCCAAGATGCTGAGGGAGTACCTTGCCGATCGTACTAAAGTGCTCCTAGACTCCTCTGTGCCTTATAATTATTGGGTATCCAAGCTGGACACATGGCAGGAATTGGCTCTCTACACCTTGGAAGTCCTGGCCTGCCCTGCCGCTAGCATTTTGTCGGAGCGTGTTTTTAGTGCCACAGGTGGAATCATTACAGATAAACGCACCCACCTGTCAACTGAAAATGCTGACAGGCTGACTCTGATCAAGATGAACAAGTGTTGGATTGGGCCTGACTTCACCACACCCCCACCAAATGATAGCAAAATTTAAATTTTGTGCCGGTAGATTGCCATGCACCTCCGCACACCCACACATCGGTACAGACTTCATGTCTTTTGCTACTTGCTGTACTACTCCTCCTTCTCCTCATCCGCCACCATCATATGAACAGTGCGACCGTGGTTCATGATGCCACGAAAACATAATTTTTGTACATCATATTTATGATGATTATGATGCTGACCCTAACCGTTCAACAGTTAGGCAGTAGTTTCATATATACCCCCGAGGGGTAAATGTTTTAGTCAATGCTTACAGAATGGGCATTACAAGTACAGGAGACCCTCTCCTTTGTAATGGGAACAATATTTAGAGGCTCTTCTCCATGCTTCTTTCCAGGGGCATTGAAGTGCCACACAATTTTTGGCTGCCCTGCCTAGGGCAATACTTCAAAAGACCCACTTCCTTACAATGGGCACAATATTAAAAGAGACCCTCATGCACGTCTCTATCCAGGGGCATCAGAGTGCCTCCCAACTTTTGGCAGCCCTGCCTAGGGCAATCCTACAAAAGACCCACTTCCTTATAATGGGCACAATATTAAAAGAGGCCTTCATGCACGCCTCTATCCAGGGGCATTGGGGTGCCTCCCAATTTTTGGCTTCCCTGCCTAGAGCAATACTACAAAAGACCCACTTCCTTATAATGGGCACAATATTAAAAGAGGCCCTCATGCACGCCTCTATCCAGGGGCATCTTGGTGCCTCCCAACTTTTGGCATCCCTGCCTAGGGCAATCCTACAAAAGACCCACTTCCTTATAATGGGCACAATATTAAAAGAGGCCCTCATGCACGCCTCTATCCAGGGGCATCAGAGTGCCACACAATTTTTGGCTGCCCTGCCTAGGGCAATCCTACAAAAGACCCACTTCCTTATAATGGGCACAATATTAAAAGAGGCCCTCATGTACGCCTCTATCCAGGGGCATCAAAGTGCCACACAATTTTTGGCTGCCCTGCCTAGGGCAATCCTACAAAAGACCCACTTCCTTAAAATGGGCACAATATTAAAAGAGGTCCTCATGCACGCCTCTATCCAGGGGCATCTTGGTGACTCCCAAGTTTTGGCTGCCATGCCTAGGGCAATACTACAAATGACCCACTTTCTTACAATGGGCACATTATTTAAAGAGGCTCTCATGCACGTCTCTATCCAGGGGCATCAGAGTGCCTCCCAACTTTTGGCAGCCCTGCCTAGAGCAGTACTACAAAAGACACACTTCCTTAAAATGGGCACAATATTAAAAGAGGCCCTCATGCACGCCTCTATTCAGGGGCATCAAAGTGCCACACTATTTTTGGCAGCCCTGCCTATGGCAATACTACAAAAGACCCACTTCCTTATAATGGGCATATCATTTAAAGAGGCCTTCCCAGGGTCATGAGAGTGCCACACAATTTTTTTTTTTTTTTTTAAATCTTTCATATAATCCAAAAAACTAACATACACCAACTCTGTCTCACAAGTGGGTATGAGCCCTTAATATTTTTTCCATGAAAATCCATTTTGGTTTCATATTGTAACGTTTTCTTGACAGTCCGTAAAAGTGGCGTAATAGTTTGACAACATTGTTCACTGTAGTGACCTTGGGGTCTGAAATGCTTACAGGGGTCTTCCCCATGCTGTTCCCATGTCATTTGAGCACTGTTCTGATACTTTTGTGAAATTTTTAGGGTTTTTCCATGCTGCTGGTGGGCCATGCTAGAAAAATACTCGGATGTCCCATAGGATAACATTGCACTCGGTGCTTGGGCCGAGTACACGAGTATCTTGGGATGCTCGGCCCGAGCTTCGAGCACCCGATCATTGTAGTACTCGCTCATCTCTACATGACAGCATTGGGAAATGTATACCAGATATTACATCTCTGGAATATCTCTGCAGCCCACTTTTGAAATCCCACTTTGTGAATTCACCCACAGAGGGTACACGAAATTTAGGCTATTTTGAATTGTTGAGTTTTTGGTCAGTTTTTCACATCAGTTTTTTTAAGCCAAAACCAGGAGTGGATGAAAAATACAGACGTAGGGATGTCTATTAGGCGATAATTAAAACACACTGATTATTTGGTCAGTATTTTACATCAGCGTTTACAAACCAAATCCAGGAGTGGAACAATCAGAGGAAAAGTATAATGGAAAGACGTCACCACTTCTATATTTTTCATACACTCCTGGTTATGGCTTATAAAACTGATGTGAAAAACTGACCAAAGACTGAATATGTGAATATAGCCTTACAATCTTACACAGTTTGTGCACTTACGATTTTACTTGTATCAAAGTGTTATCTTGCACATTTGTCACTGTTATTTATTTAATTTTTATTTATTTTTTATGCCAAGGAACTAGTAATTGAAAAATCCAATTTGCCAAGCACTGATTTTTTTCCTACAGCAATTTCAATTTACTTTTCTTAAAATTGCACTCAACTTGTTGTTTTCTTAATGTAAATAAATTCAATGTTTGAATATAGAAGAGAGCAGTAGTCTCTTTTTTAATTTTGCGTAATAAAAATCTGCTCATCTACTTCTCTAATACTAAAGGGAATTATTATATTCTTTACTACTCAAAAGATTAGCAGACTTGCTCTTGTATATAAATAGACTAAGACCAATAGGTAAAATATGTAAAATAGAAGTAAACATAAAAACAATTCTAGATGTTGCAAAGTTATTTTAATCTATGTAAAGTGTGGATTATTCTTCTTGAAAAGTAAAATTTAAATGACATATGGCAACAGGATTTCACCAATAAATAGAGATGAGCATATCGCTCCATGCATCTTCAAGATCGGCAGGTTCGGCCTAACTAAAAAAAAAAGATTGGTGCAGAAAGTGGACTTGACCTGAATGTGACTCTGGACAACGAACCACATACAAGTCAATGGGGATCCAGATTTCTGTGCTTAAAATGGATGTATAATGGTTGTAGTAAGGCTAGGGTCAGAGCAGTGTTCAGCCTTGCGTTCAGGGGGTTCAGCCTAAAACTTAGAATTTTTCAGCATTAGCACAGTGTTACCGGAAAGGTAAGACTAAGTTAACACTGTCAATGCAATACTATGGTAGAAAGAACTCGAGCGCATTGCAAATGTCAGCTTCTCACTGCTTTTTCCAAGAGCATCACATGACTCGGGAGCTCCTGTCTTGTGATGCGGTTAGAAAAAGCATGAGGTTTGAAACTCCGGCAGTGAGAAACTGTCATTTGCAATGTGCTCGGGTTCCCGTCTGCCATAAGATTGCATTGACAGCGTTAACACAGTCTTACTTTTCCGGTAACATTGCGCTAATGCAGGAAAATTCTAAGTTTTAGGTGGAACCCCCTGAACGCAAGGCTGAACACTGGTCTGACTCTAGCCTAAGGGCTAGGGGGCTGAACATTGAAGGAAAATTGGGAGTAAGAGCAGGATAATTACCCTGCAGACAAATATGGATAGGTAAATGACTTAAACATGTTCTGTCACCATAGCAATTCTGCTTATATATCAAGTAAATGAATAAACTAAAACTTTTAATGGTCACCCAACTGAGACAGGTTTCAGAGTTTCCGCATAGAGCAATACATTTAATAAAAGCCCCCTACAGAGCCTTTTTTCACAGTTGACCCATGCAGCCAAGATTGCCAGAGTTTAAGCACAGAGCATGAATTTTAAACATAGCACCAAAATAATCTCTTTTCAAAGTTGACCCACACAGGCAAAATTGCAAGAGTTTAACCACAGAGCAGAAACTGTAGATATAGGCAACGGAATAGCCCCTTTCCACATTTGACCCATACAGCCAAAATTGCCAGAGATTAACCACAGAGCAAACTAAATATAGGCCACAAGGCCTCATTTTACAGTTGACCCACACAGTCAAGATTGCAAGAGTTTAACTACAGAGCAGAAATGTTAAATGTAGGCAACAATATAGCCTCTTTCCACAGTGGACCATCACAGCCGAGATTGACAGAATTCACCTGCTGAGCAACAATTTTTCTCAAAAAACCTTTGGCAGAGTTCCTTGACAGGTCAACAACTATCAAAAAATGCTTCAACAGAGCCTTTTTTCTGAGTTGACCCAGGGACAGCCTATATCGGCAGAGTTCTCCCCCTCCGAAATTATCAATTTTAAACAAACATACATTTGGAGCTAGTTTTCCAAGTTGTAACCACCAAGAACTCCTTTAAACTAAAATTGAATTAAAAAAAAAAAAACTTACCGGATGCTTGAATCATCCCCATCCCTCAAAAATACAAATGGGAACCAGCGGAAGAAATAAAGGAGGATAAGGTTAAAGTGGACATACCACTGTAGGAGAAGGTTGGCAAAAACATTTTTTTGCTTGTTTGTTTTTATTTTTACATAAAGCTAGAATCCCACCAAAACCAAAAAAATTGACCAAGTTAAGGACATGGTGGTGTAGGTAGGTAGAAGAGGTGGTGGTCACCACTTTTTTCCTTTAAAGTTTTACTTCTTTTGTTATTTTCTGCAGTTTTGTATTTGTTTTTAAAAATAAGTTACTTGAAGCTATAATCCCCCAAAAACAAAAATAAATGGAAACCAGAGGAGGAGGGTGAGAAGAAGAAGGAGTTTGAAATGGAGGAGGAGGTTGAGATGGACATGGAAGTGTAAGTCGAAGAGGCATTAGCCAACAAATTGTTTGGAATATATATACATATTATATATTCAACAAACGACTGCAGCACTCCTTAGCTTTTGTTACCTATTGCCTTTTATTGAGCCTTCAGGTGTACATGGCAACGTTTCGGGACAATTCTCCCTTCTTCCAGCAGCCAGCCACAATTACAGCAAAGGTTTTTTATACTTCCCTCTACCATATTTGCATAATGTTACAATCATCTCATTACCTTTACATTATAACACCTATTACTTTATCATATATATTTTTACATATCTTTCATGATTATATGACTTATAGTGCTCCACCTCTAGTGCATATATTACTTTTGGTGTTATATCTCCAAAAGCCTTATTGCTAATACTTCTGTATGCTGTCTTATACTTATTGTTACTGTATTCATTAACATCGTTACCTGCAGCTGATTGATACCATGACTAATAGCGGTCATCGCTTTCTCATCACGCGCCGCGTCATCCACCATGCTTCGGACGCCGGCGCATGCGCATTAGGGGTTGTTTACGGTCGTCGTTAAGGATATTCCGGATATCCGCCTGACGCCATCTTTAAACTCACGCGCATGCGCGGTGCGCTTTCTGAAGCCTACACCCGCTCGCATCAGGTTATTTCCACATTTAATGCCTAATAACTTAAGTAGTTCCTAACTTATTATCAAGAGCACTCCTATTTCACTCATTGGACTAGAACGCTCTTTTCTCCTCTGAGTTTGGCATATATCTCTGATTGATTATTTATTTTGATTTTAGTTTCTTCAGGGCAAAGCTTCTGCATGTCATTAACCCTTCACCCAGGGTTCCCCTGGTGTAGCGTCCTCCAACGCTCATTACAGGTTCACCTATTGGCCCACTGCGTACAGTTTTTACCCCGTTACACAGCACGCCTGTCTTGGGATCAGTAGGGTTCATTGACTTCAGGCATCCCTTCTTTATTGTAAAATCAATAATACTCCTAAATTTATGCTGTAATCTCATAAGATATTTATTCCATACCATTATCATAATACAATCGTTATTAATTGTTCAAAGGATCAAATCTTATCTCAAATTCTTTTGGTTATGCTGCAATATGTGGGTTTTTTTCATGTATCTCGCTTTTCCCGCTATCACCGTCATGATATCTTTCAACCGTTACATCACCTGTTGTTATATAAGACAAAACATTTTTCCATTAGCATAACTCAAAATTTGGAAAATAATATGGGTACATATCACATAAATATTCATTTTCTTACTTATTAATGTACCGATTAGTGATTAGGTTGTGACTAGTGCTCCTTACCTAATACTATGCTACATCCAATTTACTTCTCCTTAGGGTTACCCGGGTTATTTCTAGTTTTATTTTTGGCTCATTCTAACATAATATTCAACCTGTAATCCACATTTAACCCCTTCGGGTGTAGTGTATCTAATTTATGGATCCACTCTAGTTCTCTAATTCTCAAAAGTTTGGCTCTATCACCTCCACGCCTTTGTTGCGGTATCATGTCTATCAGCCTAAATTTAAGATCCTTTTCAGCATGTTTTTTCTCTAGAAAGTGTCTAGGTACAGGAAGATCTTTTCTCTTTTTACGGATTGTGTGGCGATGGTTAGCAAACCTCAACCTAAATTCAAGGGTGGTCTCTCCTATATATTTTAGGCCACAAGGGCATTCTAACATATAAATTACATAGTCACTACTACATGTCAGAAAATGTTCAATTTTGTAGTCAATACCTTCGTGTGCAAATTGAGCACCTCTTATCATATGCGAACAGTTGATGCAGGACACACAAGGGTAACATCCCAATCTACTGCTTAATGTCAAAGTAGTTTGGCGACTCTTTTTCATTGATCCAAAGTCTGATTTTACTAGTTTATCTTTAATATTCTTATTTTTTCTATATGACGTGAGGGGGCTGTTTTTATATTCCTCTACCTCTGGTATGCATTCCCCCAATATATGCCAGTGTTTTTTGACTATTTTGACCACATCTGGAGCCTCCTCACTATATGTTAGTATTAGTGGTATTCTTTTTATGTTTTTATTCCTATCAGACTCTCCTTCTTTTTCTTTTAATAGCTGTTTTTGCCTGTTTAAAAGTGCTCTCGGGTAACCCCTTTCTACAAATTTCGTCAGGAGTTCTGTAGTTTTTGATTCTAATTCTTTTTCCTTGCTCACTATCCTTTTAACACGTTGCATCTCCCCGATAGGTATTGCCTTTTTTAGGGCCGGCGGATGGTGACTGTTGTAATGCAAGAGTTTATTCTTATCTGTTTTCTTAACGTGTAGAGTGGTTTCAATCTCATTTTCATTTAGTCTCACTAATACATCTAAAAATTGTATTTCTTTCTTAGAATGGACCTCAGTGAACTTAATGGTACCATCTATCGTATTTAGATAATCAAAGAATGCTTTGAGCTCTTGTTCTGTTCCTTTCCATAGAGCAAACGTGTCATCTATGTATCTCCACCACTCCACTACATTGGTGAAGTGGTGGGACACATAGATGCACTCCTCCTCCAATACTGCCATAACTGTATTGGCATAGGCACATGCCATCCTCGCCCCCATAGCAGTCCCGACCAGCTGTAAATAATAAGTATCCCCAAAAAGAAAATAACTCTGTGTCAAAACAATCTCCAAGGGGTCAATAATAAATTGTTTTGCTCCCATGCTATACTGTGTTCCTTCTAATTTTTTTGCCACTGCTCTAATGCCTCTCTGGTGGTCAATGGACATATATAGGGATACGACATCAAATGAGACCAGTATACAGTTACCTATATCCTTTATGCCCCTTAATTTGTCCAAAAATTCTTTAGTATCCCGAATGTGTGAAGGTGCCGAGATAGCGAATGGGCTCATCACCTTATCAAGGAAAATCCCTATATTACTAAACACTGACCCTATTCCGGCCACTATGGGTCGCCCTGGGGGATTTTCTAGGGTTTTATGTATCTTAGGGTTTATGTATATCACAGGGGTTCTTGGGTGTTCTACATATAGGAAGTCCACCAATTCTTCATCTATAATACCCCCTAATTCTGCCTCTCCTAACACCTTTGATATGTTTCTCTGGATATCGAATATGGGGTCTTTATTTAGTTTTCTGTATACTTCCTCATCTTCCAATTGTCTTAAAATCTCTTCCATATAACTGTGTTTGTTCAAAATAACTACCGCCCCGCCTTTATCGGCCTGTTTTATTATAATATCATTATCCTTTTGCAATTCCTTTATAGCATGGACCTCTCCTTTGGTGATATTTGATTTACTAAAGTTATTCTTTACTCCACTTTGTAATTTTCTTACATCCTGTCTGACTGCTCCTATGAAGGCTTCTATCGCTGCGTGTTCTACCTCAGGCACAAAATTGCTCACCTTCTTTATATCTAAATCAGACATTGTGATTTCACTCGTTTTTAACTTTCCTACATTAATTCTATCTTTGAACCAATATTTCAGTTTAATGTTACGGAAAAATTTAAATAAGTCCACTTCTATGTCAAACCAATTAGCATGAGAATTTATACTATAATTTAAACCTTTTTCTAACAGTAACTTCTGATCACTAGATAATATTTTACCCGAAAGATTCACTATCAAGCTTGATCCTTTTTCTTTTGCTGTCCGTATTGCTTGTTCTTCTCCTTTTGTTTTTTTCTGGTTCTCGTTTTGTTTTTTTCTGGTTCCGGTGGTGGTGCTGTCCTCCTCGTCTTCTTCTGGTATTGGACTTTCTTGATCTATGTAAAACAAAGTCATTCTTTTTATTACCTTTAACATTTGCTTCATATGGTTTGCTGCATCTCCTTGTCATTCCCCAATATTGACCTCTCTTGCGCCAATTGCTCTGATTGTCCTTTTGCCAATTATATATCTGGCCACTCTTATAATCTTCCATATCTCTCTGCCACTTCTGTCTCTTTGTTTCTTCTAGGTCTTTTCTTAATTTGTCCACTTTTGCCACTATTCCTTCTTTAAATTTCTTAGTTTCCTCCTCTCCTAACATTTTCTTCAATGCCATCTCTGTGTCTTTTATTTCTATCTGCAACTTGCCCATCTCTTCTTGTAGAAACTCCATGTTCAAAAGTAATATGTCCATGGAGTACCTATCAGACATATTTGCAAATACTTGCAGATATATGCCAAACTCAGAGGAGAAAAGAGCATTCTAGTCCAATGAGTGAAATAGGAGTGCTCTTGATAATAAGTTAGGAACTACTTAAGTTATTAGGCATTAAATGTGGAAATAACCTGATGCGAGCGGGTGTAGGCTTCAGAAAGCGCACCGCGCATGCGCGTGAGTTTAAAAATGGCGTCAGGTGGATATCCGGAATATCCTTAACGACGACCATAAACAACCCCTAATGCGCATGCGCCGGCGTCCGAAGCATGGCGGACGACGCGGCACGGGATGAGAAAGCGATGACCGCTATTAGTCATGGTATCAATCAGCTGCAGGTAACGATGTTAATGAATACAGTAACAATAAGAATAAGACAGCATACAGAAGTATTAGCAATAAGGCTTTTGGAGATATAACACCAAAAGTAATATATGCACTAGAGGTGGAGCACTATAAGTCATATAATCACGAAAGATATGTAAAAATATATATGATAAAGTAATAGGTGTTATAATGTAAAGGTAATGAGATGATTGTAACATTATGCAAATATGGTGGAGGGAAGTATAAAAAACCTTTGCTGTAATTGTGGCTGGCTGCTGGAAGAAGGGAGAATTGTCCCGAAACGTTGCCATGTACACCTGAAGGCCCAATAAAAGGCAATAGGTAACAAAAGCTAAGGAGTGCTGCAGTCGTTTGTTGAATATTGGAGGCAGTGAGAGGATTAAGCTGGACTGAATTGCACCCTGAAGGAGCTGTGCTGCTTTCTTTACATAATAATACATATTTTATATATATATATATATATATATATATATATATAGTGATGTGCTTAGCTATGCTAAGAACGATGGCTATGTATCACACAGACAGAGATCTGCTGCGATCTTTCTCCAGAATGATTGCTGAGCCTCGTTGTTCCACAAGTCTCTATAGTGTGTTTATTGCTGGAGTTAAGGGTTAAAGGGATCCTGTCACCCCCAAAACGCCTCCTAAGCTTTGAAAACATATCCCTGCAGCATAGTATCACTAATCCCACACTCCTTTTTGCTCTGAAAAGCAGCCTGTGAAAGTGTAGAAAAACGTTATATAACTTACTCATTATCGATGTTAATGAGCAGTGGCTATATTCTTTAGTCACCCAGGCGGGTCAATGTCGTCATAATAGCATGCCTTAATAGTGTGAGGTAGCAACCGGAGAACCCGCTTGCATAACGACAAAACACGTGTTTATAAGTTTAACCAATGTGTACCCGTTTATTTTTCACATATAATAACATAACCCGGGTAGTATGTTGGACACATATCACATTGATTCTAAACACTTTACATAAATACATCATACATTACATAGAACATTGCACATATACATTCACAATAACCCGGGTCCTGCAACCACGACTCTCTCCCCATTGGAGCTCTAACACTTGCTCCCGTGGTAGCTACGGACTCCGGCCTACTTACACATCTTACAGTACATTTATGATAAACTAGCTGTGAGCCCGATGCAAATGCATCGGGATTCTAGAACGTGCATTAATTTGATTATAGTAGTTATAGCTGTTAGCCTGATGCAAATGCATCGGGTATCTAAAATATGTTTATTGTTTTTTTAAACATTTTTAAATAATAATCGCATCATCAATAGCAATAATATAAGCCATAGCATTATTATTAGCAGTAATAGCAGTATTAATAGCATTATTAGCAGTATTATGAGCATTAATAACAGTATTAATAGCATTAATAGCATTATTATTAGCATTAATAGCATTATTAATAGCATTATTAGCATTAATAATAGCATTAATAACATTATTAATAGCATTAATAGCATTATTATTAGCATTAATAGCATTAATAATAGCATTATTAGCATTAATAATAGCATTAATAACATTATTAATAGCATTAATAGCATTATTATTAGCATTAATATCATTAATAATAACATTATTAGCATTAATAATAGCATTAATAACATTATTAATAGCATTAATATTATTATTATTAGCATTAATAGCATTAATAATAGCATTATTAGCATTAATAATAGGATTAATAACATTATTAATAGCATTAATAGCATTATTATTAGCATTAATAGCATTAATAATAGCATTATTAGCATAAATAATAGCATTAATAACATTATTAATAGCATTAATAGCATTATTATTAGCATTAATAGCAATATTAATAGCATTAATAGGATAAATATTAGCATTAATAGCATAATTAATAGCATTAATAGCATTATTAATAGCATTAATAGCATTATTATTAGCATTATATAGCATTAATAATAGCATTAAATAACATTATAATAATACATTAATAGCATATTATATTAGCATTAATAGCATTAATAATGCCATTAATAGGATAAATATTAGCATTGATAGCATTAATAGCATAATTAATAGCATTAATAGCATTATTAATAGCTATTAATAGCATTATTATTAGCATTAATAGCATTAATAGGATAAATATTAGCATTAATAGCATTAATAGCATTATTAATAGCATTAATTATTGGCATTAATAGCATTAATAATAGCATTATTAGCATTAATAATAGCATTAATAACATTATTAATAGCATTAATAGCATTATTATTAGCATTAATAGCATTAATTAATACATATTAATAGTATTAATAATAGCATTAATAACATTATTAATACTTAATAATTATTATTATTATTAGCATTAATAGCATTAATAATAGCATTATTAGCATTAATTAATAGATTAATAACATTATTAATAGCATTAATAGCATTATTATTAGCATTAATAGCATTAATAATAGCATTAATTAGCATTATATTAATAGCATTAATAACATTATAATTAATAGCATTAATATAGCATTATATTATTAGCATTAATACAATATTAATAGCAGTAAATTAGGAATAAAATATTAAGATTAATAGCATTAATAGCATTATTAATAGCATTAATAGCATTATTATTAGCATTAATATAGCATTAATAAATAGCATTAAATTAAATTATTAATAGCATTAATAGCATTATTATTAGCATTAATAGCATTAATAATGCCATTAATAGATAACTATTAGCATTGATAGCATTAATAGCATAATTAATAGCATTAATAGCATTATTAATAGCATTAATAGCATTTATTATTAGCATTAATAGCATTATTAGATATAGATATTAAGCATTAATAGTATTAATAGCATTATTAATAAACATTAATATAATAGCATTTAATACATTATTATAGCATTAATAGCATTATTAATTAGCATTATTAGCATTAATAATAGCATTAATAACATTATTAATTAGACATTATTAATAGCATTATGATTATTATAGCATTAATAGCATTAATAGCATTATTATTAGCATTAATAGCATTAATAATACCATTAATAGGATAAATATTAGCATTAATAGCATTAATAGAATTATTAATAGCATTAATAGCATTATTATTAGCATTAATAGCATTAATAATAGCATTATTAGCATTAATAATAGCATTAATAACATTATTAATAGCATTAATAGCATTATTATTAGCATTAATAGCATTAATAGCATTATTATTAGCATTAATAGCATTAATAATACCATTAATAGGATAAATATTAGCATTAATAGAATTAATAGCATAAATAATAGCATTAATAGCATTATTAATAGCATTAATAGCATTATTATTAGCATAAATAGCATTAATAATAGCATTATTAGCATTAATAATAGCATTAATAACATTATTAATAGCATTAATAGCATTATTATTAGCATTAATAGCATTAATAATAGCATTATTAGCATTAATAATAGCATTAATAATATTATTAATAGCATTAATAGCATTATTATTAGCATTAATAGCATTAATAGCATTATTATTAGCATTAATAGCAATAATAATACCATTAATAGGATAAATATTAGCATTAATAGCATTAATAGCATTATTAATAGCATTAATAGCATTATTATTAGCATAAATAGCATTAATATCAGCATTATTAGCATTAATAATAGCATTAATAACATTATTAATAGCATTAATAGCATTATTATTAGCATTAATAGCATTAATAATAGCATTATTAGCATTAATAATAGCATCAATAACATTATTAATAGCATTAATAGCATTATTATTAGCATTAATAGCATTAATAATAGCATTATTAGCATTAATAATAGCATTAATAACATTATTAATAGCATTAATAGCATTATTATTAGCATTAATAGCATTAATAGCATTATTATTAGCATTAATAGCATTAATAATACCATTAATTGGATAAATATTAGCATTAATAGCATTAATAGCATTATTAATAGCATTAATAGCATTATTATTAGCATAAATAGCATTAATAATAGCATTATTAGCATTAATAATAGCATTAATAACATTATTAATAGCATTAATAGCATTATTATTAGCATTAATAGCATTAATAATAGCATTATTAGCATTAATAATAGCATTAATAACATTATTAATAGCATTAATAGCATTATTATTAGCATTAATAGCATTAATAATAGCATTATTAGCATTAATAATAGCATTAATAACATTATTATTAGCATTAATAGCATAATTATTAGCATTAATAACATTATTATTAGCGGTAATATCATTATTATTAGAATGTTTTTTTTAAATTATTATTTTTTATTTAATTATTTATTATATTGTATTTATTTTTTTATTATTTTTTAATTTTTTTTTTTATTATTCAATTTATTATTTAGGATGAGACCCAGTTCTCATTCAGGTCCGCTGGAAGGGCTGATATAATTAGCATATATTTTTTTTTTTTATTATTATTTTTATTGAATTATTTATTATTTTTTATTTATTTTTTTTATTATTTTTTAATTATTTTTTAATTATTTTTTTTATTATTAAATTTATTATTTAGGCTGAGACCCAGTTCTCATTCAGGTCCGCTGGAAGGGCTGATATAATTAGCATATATTTTTTTTTTTTATTATTATTTTTATTGAATTATTTATTATTTTTTATTATATTTTTTTATTATTTTTTAATTATTTTTTAATTATTTTTTTTATTATTTAATTTATTTATTTTTTTAAGTCAGAGCTTAGGAGGCGGCGGGGCTTAGGGGATAGGGGCTTAGGTGCGGCGGGGTTTAGGTGCGGAATCGGGGGTAGGGGGTTAGGTGCGGCTTAGGGGGTAGGGGCTTGCGGCAGAGGGTAGTGGCTGCGGCGGGGTAGTGGATTAGGGCGTCAGGGGGTAGGGGCTTCGGCGGCGGGGTAGTGGGTTAGGGTTTAGGGCGGCAGGGGTAGGGGCTTCGGCGGCGGGGTCAGCGCGGGGTAGTGGGTTAGGGCGGCAGGGGGTAGTGGCTTGTGGCAGAGGTCGGGGTAGTGGCTTAGGGGTAGGGGCTGATGCTGGGGGGTCCAGCGCGATGGTATACTACAGTCGCATGGCGCTTATGGGCATGGGACTGTAGTATACTATAGCGGTGTACACCACAGTAGTATGGGCTTAGGGTAGTGGGAGTTCTGCGACGGTGTACAGCGCGATGGCTGTAGTGTACAGCGCGATGGTATACTACAGTCCAATGGCGCTTATGGGCATGGGACTGTAGTATACTATAGCGGTGTACACTACAGTAGTATGGGCTTAGGGTAGTGGGAGTTGTGCGACGGTGTACAGCGCGATGGCTGTAGTGTACAGCGCGATGGTATACTACAGTCCCATGGCGCTTATGGGCATGGGACTGTAGTATACTATAGCGGTGTGCACTACAGTAGTATGGGCTTCGGCTTCGGTGGCTTGGTTAGCGGTGTAGCGACTCGCAATGCCCGCTTCACGGGCATTGCTTCGCTAGGCTGCAACGACTCGCAATGCCCCCTTTGCGGGCATTGCTTCGGGAGTCGCCGTGGCCGCTACGCGGCCACGGGGAGAGTCCAGGAGAAGCAGCTCGGACTCGCTAACCAAGCCACCAGAAGCAGCGCCGCTCCGACGGAAGTCGCTACGGCAATTATATAATAGATACATTTGTTATATGAACCCTCCGGGTTCATAACAGGGATTGAGCAACCTGAGTACCGGGTATGTCATGTATCCCCAAGGGGCTCCTTCCCGGACGTATCTCCGCCTACGTCCCGGTCAGAGTACACCTGGTTCAACCATGGTGTCCCCACTCTAGGAGCCCTTTTAACCCCTGCTTCTGACCTTCGTTACATACGCCTCAACGGGCCCTGTTTGTCCCAATGGCGGTACCTGCCGCCTGGCTTTAGTCACCCAGCATGATGATATACATTACCCCGTAGTCAGGATTCCTGCCTGACCGGGCCTTACATACCATGTGTGATCCATCATTCAAACGTCCATGGATCACATACATCTTCCACACGCTCACAGCCCATCATCCAGGGACTGTGGCTCCTCCATGGCCCATTACAGGGACTGGCAAACCATAGTACACGGGAACCTCCTCCGTTACCTACTAGGAGCCCTATTACCCCTGTGTCTGGCACCACAGGCACACCCACACCATTAGAGGCCGTGGTTGAGGGACGGGTACCCTCTGCAAGCAGCAGGGCAAGCCTCCCTCTCGTCCCACAGGGACGGAACGCCTCCAACATCATCCATACTGGCTGGGTCACTTTCTCCCCACATTATTATACAATGTTCTTACATAGGTCATCATCTTACATTCAGGGCAATTGCCTAAGCCCCTACATACATCAACGGGTCCTTTACCGACTGCCTGGTCGGACCCAATAGCGGTTATGCCCGCCTGGCATTACTCACACACAGCTCACTCCATTACACGGGAACCGCTGTCTTACCGGGCACGGATCTGGGTCTCGCTACCTGTGTAACGGGTCCACCAAGCATCCCCCAAGGCTCATTTCCCAGACGTGGTTCACCCCACGCCCGGACCAGTCTCCACCGGGTTCAGCCACGGCTTCCCCACCAGGTGCTATCACAACCGCGGACCTTGGCACCGGCCTGGAGCTAGCATGCTCCCTTCATTCACACAGCCTCTGGACTGCTCTGCACTTGGCTGGTCTCAGCACAATCTCCAGTCTCTGAATGAATCTCTCAGCACGAGTCTCAGCTTCCATCTGAAATCTGAATGAATCTCTCAATCACTCAGCTGGCTGCCTCTTATCGTGCCAGCCACTCCCACATGGACACACACCCTTAGCTGCTGGTAATCAGCCTTTCACACAGCTCAGGTTAACTCCCTGTGTTCCGGGTTGTCAGCACTCAGCCCTCATTCCTTAGGGCCTCCTCGATCTCATCCCACTCTCACTGCCGCTCATTAGGCTCATGATTGTATCACATCTATAGCAGTCACTCACAATTAACCCCTTGTGTTCCGGTTGAGTTCACACAGCAACATCACAGTAAAACTGGCCAGTGTGCACAGGATCATACCTTGATCCTGCATGTGATGCGCCCCGGCCATGAGGATCATGCCGGCGGTGCCTCACAATAGGCATGATCTTAAATGTCTATTGTAATCAGCGCCTCCCAGCTCTCCTCTGCGCTGGCGAGGCTGCAATGGAGCTGTAATGACTTAAATCGCATCATTTCCGTCATCGGGTGACGTATGTACACCCGCGCAGCTCTGTGGGCTTCAAGCCCCGCACTGCGCATGCGGCGTGGGTGTACATACGTCACCTGATGCTGGAAATTACGCTATTCACGTCATTACAGCCCCACTGCAGCCTCGCAGGCATTGAAGATCACGCCTATTAAGGTGTGCTATTATGACGACATTGGCCCGATAACATCGGCCCGAACATCGATAAGGGCAAGTTATATAACGTTTTTCTACCTGTAGTAGTGTTCGTACTATATGTGTCCGGTCTGCTATATGGACTACCCACTAGGAGAGGTTCAACGCGTGTGTCTCATGGAAGTCAATGTAGAAACCATGACTGGACTTGTAGACTCTGGGGGCTAGGTGAGGGCCGATTGAAGTCACCTGCATTCATGGGAACACTAAAGAATATCCGGTGTCCAGAGTTGTGCCTGGTAATCTGCTGAGGGAAATCATTGGGAAAAACGGATGACTCTTGCAGGAAATGGTGAATAAGTCTGGAGTGACGAGAGTGAGAATTCCCATTACTAGTCTTGGCAATATCCAAATTTTTCTCACGTATAGGGTGACTAACCTAAAAAAAGTACAGCAGTTAAGGCTGGAAAGAGTGAGAATCGAGAGATAGTCTCGCTGCTAAAGATGGAAGCCATCTTTTATATCATGGTACCCAACGAAGTGGGGGTCCTTCCAGTAATAGAAGTCCCACAGCAAAAGCTGAAGAAAAATGGTACAACGGGTCTCTAGGCGCTGAAGAAAGTCGCCAACAAAGAGCTTTCCAAAGATGTCCTGAGGATAGGGGGCATAATAAGTTGAGGTGTAGTGAATCCTCTGTTAAACTACTGCTAAGGATCCTAGACAAAATACCTAATAGTATATGTGATGATACTGAGTCGAACTTGACCATAGATACAGAGGGCAGTGAATTGCTCTGCTATGTTGACTGCAGAGGGTGGGGGAAGCCTAGCACAGACATGACTCTAAGAAATGAGCTGGCTGAGTCCGATCGGCCATGGTTCCAAAAGGGAAAGTAACTGACAATGAGAAACTATGTGGCGAGAGCTGACGCTCATAGTCAGCTTAAACAGTCTCTTTGACTGGTAAGCTACCCTGTCTCTGGGTCCCGGATGGTAGTCACGTGTTCATCCCCACGGGATTGAACAGAGGGGGAGGATATGTGATGTGCCAACCAGCTAAACTAAGAATGATGGCTATGTATCACACAGACAGAGGTCTGCTGCGATCTTTCTCCAGAATGATTGCAGAACCTTGTTGTTCTACAAGTCACTGTAGTGTGATTAGGGCTGGAGTTAAGGGTAAACAAGAAAATGATGGGCAGGTCTGGTTAACCACATACCTCCCAGGGGGGTGTTTTCTACTGATTTAATAAGACTCTCTCTCTGGTCATAATACATATATATATACCCCCAAAAATAAAAAATGCAATTGGGAGGAAGAGGTCAAAATAGAGGAGGTTGAGGTGAATGTGGCTTTGTCAATTGAAAAGACATTAGGCGACATTTTGTTATGGTTTTTTTTTTCTTGTGGTTTTGTCTTTGGTATGGAAAATAACTTACATGAAGCTCTAATCGCCCCAAAAAAAAAAAAAAAAAAAGAAACCCCGAGAAGGAGGAGTTGGGGAGGTTGAAGTGGAGGAGGTATGGTGGATGTGGTAGTGTATGTCAAAGAGGAAGAGGACAAGCAAGCCAACGATTTATATTTTGAAGTTTTTTTTATGGGTTACTGTACTTATGTGTGCAGCACGGTGGCTGAAGTGGTTAGCACTGCAGCCTTTGCACCACTGGGGTCTTGAGGGCCTGGGTTCAATTCCCACCAAGGACACTAAGGACTTCAAGGAGTTGGTATGTTCTCTCTGTGTTTGCATGGGTTTCCTCCAGGCACTCTGGTTTCCTTCCACATTGTAAAGACATACTGATATGATATTTAGATTGTGAGCTCCAAGAGAGACAGCATTACTCATGTATGTAAAGTGCTATGGAATTACCATATATACTCGTGTATAAGCCAACCCCCCTACTTTTGCCCCCAAAACCTTGGAAAACCTATTGACTCGTGTATAAGCCGAGGGTAGACCCCAGCACAGGTATACAGGCCTCCCCAGTGGTAGTATACAGCAGCTTCTCCAGTGGTATATACAGGCCCCAGCAGTATATACAGCAGCCCCAGTAGTATACAGCAGCCTCCCCAGTGGTATATACAGGGCCCCAGTGGTGCATACAGGGCCCCAGTGGTGAATACAGGGCCCCAGTGGTGTATACAGGGCCCCAGTGGTGTATACAGGGTGCTCCCCCCCCCTTGCTGTCAGCCACCTGTAAAGGAATAGAACTTTATACTTATCCCTATCCTGTCGCCGCTGCCGCTCTCTGACACCGCGCGCTCCTCCGTCTTCATCCGGCTTCTTCCTGCTGTGACCGGCGGGCGCAGGCAAGGACAGAGCGGGATGGAGGAGAAAGAGGACAGAGCGGGACGGAGGAGAAAGAGGACAGAGCGGGACGGAGGAGAAAGAGGACAGAGCGGGACGGAGGACAGAGAGGGACGGAGGACAAAGAGGACAGAGAGGGACAGAGGAGAAAGAGGACAAAGCGGGACGGAGGAGAAAGAGGACAGAGAGGGACGGAGGACACAGAGGGACAGAGGACAAAGAGGACACAGAGGGACGGAGGACAAAGTGGACACAGAGGGACGGTATGGTAAATATGTCCTCCAACCTGGTATACAGTATATGGGCCCATACTGGTATATGTCCCCATCTGTACACTGGATATATAATGCACTGTATTGATCACACCTGGTACTGCCTACAGGACATCACATATATATGGAGCCATATAAAATAATATGTGATGTCCTGTAGGTTTAGATGTGATCAGTCAGTGCAGGGCTCTGTATACTGGGGTCTGTGGTATCTGCTGGGGTCATAGTGATTTATTGCAGGAGTCTGCTCTTTCCTGTAGGTCGGGTGATGCTGGAGCCGATAATCCAGCAGCACTAACAGCCCGACCTGATCTGCCACAGACTCCTGCAATCACTCACTCTGATCCTCAGCAGAGCAGACCCTGACCGGACTGAGGAGCGTCCTGCTGCCCCACACCATGATTAATGACCTCCTGCTTACCGGCATCTTCTGAGGTCTAGTCCATCCACAAGCTGCTCTCCGGGAGGCTGAAGGAGCAGGTGTCAGGTGAAGTGTCCCTCTGCTGACCCCGTACACACAGTGTGCAGGGGGCCTGTCTGCAGCTGCTGATGTGATCTGCGAGCAGCCGGGCGGGAGAATAGTTACATTCAAATCCACAGTGCGTTCCCCTGGCAGCCCGAGCAGCTCCAGCAGCTGAGGTTGGTGCATCCCCTGCACTCCCAGGCCCAGTCGCAGTCCCGACCGCTGCGACTGTGATTGTAGCACCCAGAGCAGTGGAGGCAGGGGCCCGTACAAGAGGGGGGGGGGCCTGGTGCAGCTGAACCACGGTAATTCCGCCCAGACTCGTGTATAAGCCGAGGGGGGACTTTTCAGCACATTTTTTGTGCTGAAAAACTCGGCTTATACACGAGTATATACGGTAATAGCGCTATATAAATGAATAAACATTATTATATTAAATATTTATGTGCGTTACTAAAATATTGTGAATGGCAAATATAGTATACCAATGTCTGGTTGCAGATGGCATAATTGTCTACGTAGCCAAAGGTATGTGCAGGTCTAGTGTAATCCATGTTATCTTTCACATTATGTGTTTGCGGGGAGGCAGGTGGCCCTGGTGATCATGAGTGGGAGAAAAGAGGCTGATGCCACAGCAGAAGAGGTAGCAGGAGGAGCCTGAATTCTTTTCTGATTGGAAAATACTGTACTGCAGCACATGTTTGGGAGTCATCATGAAGATGGTGCTCAAGTTCAGGAGATTTGCTTCCCTTCAGACTCAGATCGGAGAGCATAGAAAGCATCTATCTACTGTCATCAGCACATTCCCAGAAATGTCATGCCAGGGAGCTCCTTTGCGCTGGCTTTGGTGTAAGCTTTTTGCTGGCCCAGTGGGTGATAGCAGCTGATACTCGCTACAGACTGGCTGTTGTGCTTTTGCCCAATGCTCTTCTCTTTCTGTGGAGCTGTTTAATCTGCGTGAGCATCTCGTCTTCATCTGAACTATGAATGTCAGTCGCATGGCCTTCACCAGATGTAGCACCTTATCATCCATTGCATCATGTGCAACACAGTTCTCACCCCTGCCCTCATTGCCAGTCTGCATGTTGAATAAACCGTAAGCTGATGGCACCTGTGTTTTGTCATCCTCAGAGAGTGCTGCAGTGGTCCACTGACTGTGTGCACTAGTCTTACCATGGACTCATCCTCTAACACAAGAAGTGGTTGGGCATCAGTGAGCTCAGTCCTTTTTCAACTCTGAGAAAGGACCAGATGGATACCACAGAACTCCAAAAAGCAAAGTCATCAAAAAGCATAAGTAACTACTGCATAACTTGTGGCTCACAATGATTGACTGTTTTTTAAGAGAGTGAGATGGAAGAAAGATATTTAAGGACCTCAGGTGCCAAATTTGTGCTTTCAACTGTGGATTGTGTGTTTTGGTAATGTGAAGGAACTGGAGGCACTATTAGCCATATAATATTAAGGTGCCTCAACTAGTGATGAGTGAGTATACTTGTTACTATTCGCTACTTGCATGGATAGTACGGTATTCACGATACTTGGTACTCTGCCAGTGTTTTGGAATGCCCTCGTGATATTCAAGTGAACTGAAAAGCACGTTTGCTGACTGATTTAAAGACAATAAACATGCTGGGATTGCTTTCCAGTCATAGTAATGCCATATTCATCATTGATAATGGCATTATTGTGATTAGTAGGTGCAGTATAACCAAAGAAAAAAAATACTCTCTAACCATAGAGCGATGAGGTTTGGATGGGGCTGTAAAAATGCCGAGATGGCTGAGATCGTTCTCAAACTGCATGAGAACAATAGGAAGACATAATGTAGACAGTCTGCATACTGTAATTCCATACAGCTGACTGCTCTGAGTGACAGAACCTAGGATAGATAGATAGATAGATAGATAGATAGATAGATAGATAGATAGATAGATAGATAGATAGATAGATAGATAGATAGATAGATAGATAGATAGATAGATAAAACAGGTAGATCGGGCTTACCAGACTCCCGCTTCTGCTCCTGGGTCAGCTCAGTCTCCGGCCCCCACTGAATCACTTCCTGGGCCACCCATTAAGCTGCTTACATATTCACTGCACTGACCAGCAAACAGCCAATCACAAGCGCTCACACTCTGGCTTTTGCAGTCAGAGTGCATTTCCACAATCTGGACGGTGATTGTGCTTGTTTGCCATACCCATTAGTGTATGGCAACCAACCTCTCATCATAGTTAAATAAATAATAAAAAAAAAACATGTGGGGTTTCACAGTATCTTTAAGTCTAGCCCATTGAAAGCAGACAGTTGCGAGCTGCCACCATCAGCTGCTTAATTTTACCTTGGCCAGCAAAAAAAAATCTGTGAGCTCCACATTTTTTTAAATTGCCAGCCAAGGTAAAACTAGGCAGCTGAAGGTTGGTATTCTCATTGAGGAGAGGGCCCATTGTTTTAGGCCCCACACATACTAAAGGATAGCAACCCACAGCCATCCCTGAAAATGGCGCATTCATCGTAGCATCCAGGTGCTTTACTAGGCTTTCAGTGGCCCTAGTGTTGGTGACATGCTGTGTACTAAGGGGTTAACACCAACTTCGTGTTGCCAGCTGGTACTAAGCCCTGAGATTCTTAATGTCAGGCCAAGTTAGACCCGGCCATTAAAAATCACAAGTAAATAGTAAAAAAGACACAACACCGAGAAAACTTATTTTTTACAAAAACAACACTTAGTGACTGCATCTTTATTACCCCCTCCCCTATATTATGTTTGCCTACTGTTGCCATGCATTTTGAGCATTTTCTTAGCCATCTCTGCCTTTTTATAGCCCTCCCAGATCTCATCGTGTGGTCCAGCAAAAAATTACTTGCATTTCCCATTGACTTACATTGTACCAGCTATTCAGAATGAATATGCAAGTGTTACAAAGTATTCGTTACGAGTATAGCGATTACGAATATTTCGGCACTCGCTCATCACTAGCCTCAACATCTTCTGGCCTCGACATTTGTGCAGCCGTAATTGGGTCTATGAAAGCTGACAAATGGCCTGTGGTCTGCGTCCACTAGAGGAGGTATTTATTTTGGCACTTAGCAGGCACAGATCTACTATGTCCATACCCTGGAGAAGCTCCACCACCAGCACTGCCATGACCATGTCCCCTACTTGATGTTCTCTTTCTTTGGCACCCAAAAAAGTGTAGATTATTAGATGGCCTGTATATCAAGAGAGTTTGCACAGTAGATTATTTCATTCTCTATATGCTGAGTGCCATCACAGAACCTTTTCGAAGAGTAACTACACATACTTATTTTTTCTGAGTACCCACACTACATTTTGAATACTATGGTTTTTAACATTCCCCTGAACAAATATTATATTTCTTATATTTAATCTTTGTATTTCTTATCACTAAATATTAATTATGGGGTTATTATGAGATTGATTTTATTCACATATTCTAAATGAACACGGGTTCATATTGACTTCATTATTACATGTCACTAGAATACAGTATGAATGTTAATTTTTAGCACTCTACATTTTAGATTATAAGACATTATAATAATTAGTCTCTGAATATGATAATATCTAAAGCTATATATTCATATCAGATAATGGAACCTCTAGGTATATGATTAAACTAGTTAGTTACCACTGTGTTGAAGAGATCCAGTAACCTTAGTCTATGTACAAGTTAGCTATGTAATTCTAAAATAACATTAATCAGTCAATCAGTCCTATATCTGGGTAGCATATTATGGCAATATTGCGCTCTTATACCTGGGTATGTGCGCTAAGTTACCATGACTTCCCCTTTGGGTCCTGGATCCTGGCAATAGAGAGTCGCTGACATGCACTGCCGTCATTTATTATGACGGTCCTCCTTGTTTGCTTTTTACTGGCCGGGATCAGGAAGCAGCGTCATGTGTGGAGAACATGTGACCACAGTACCGCGAATGTCACTTCGGTTGTAATGGCGATGCCCACATTATTAGTATTTTGCAGAAAAACAAGGAGTTAAAATGTAAAAAGGTCAGCCCTGGTTCCCTTCCCTGTAAGATTACACGAAATGCGTTGGGGTCAGAAGGAACACCACTTTGGCACAGGAGTTTATATCTATAGGTATGTCACATTAATAATAATTCCAGAAATTTCCAGGGACAATGTTTTGTCGGTCCGCGCTGCCACAAACGACTCAAATCCAAATTTCACTCTGTACCTTTATTAAGTCCAGCCAACGCGTTTCGGAGGCTGCTATGCTCCTTCATTAGGGAATGTATGTACCCCATGCACTCCCTGAAGAAGGAGCATAGCAGGCTCCGAAACGCGTTGGATGGACTTAATAAATGTACAGAGTGAAATTTGGATTTGAGTCGTTTGTGGCAGCGCGGACCGACAACACATTGTCCCTGGAAATTTCTGGAATTTGACCACATAGCACATGGAGGTGTGGGTCCAGCAGCAGCCGCCATTACATCCTTTTCATACTGGTTGTGTCTTTCACAACTATACAAGGTGAGCAGTGACTATTATGGCTCTTAAGCCGCCGATCGTTTTAAAAGATAAGACCCTATCTGCGCTTGCTTCTCTTTTTTAGTTACATTAATAATGATGGCTGTATTGTAGCTTGTTACTGCTAGTCATGATGGGCACAGGTTGAATACTTGCATAGTTTCATAGAATTGTATGTATATTATTATGGGGATCATGAGGATTTAACCTTGAAACCTTAGTTTAATTTAATTTTAATTTATTTGATCTTATTTTTATGCTATTTAATTCAATGGTTGTCCCATGATATATTGATCAGAAAAGTATGGGACAATAGGCTGCATTTGTTACTGAGGGTTTAATAAATACTACATAAATAGTGAAATAGCATTTTATCTAAATAAAACTAGTGCCGGCTTTGAGCATAGATCTTGGTCTGAATTATTATATGTGAATTTTAGATTGTATATATTTGTTTCCTAGACCAAGGCATTTTGCTATGTCAAGGTGTTTACTCCTCAATAATGGAGGCATTCATGTTTAAAAAAAAAAAAAAAATTGTTGACACTAAAGTATTTTCTTTGAAACTAAAATGTATACAGTACTCTGGTCATAGTACTTAAAACTATGGGAACATTTTGATGTCATTAGTTCATAAGTAACTAGCTGAACATGGATGCATAACATATTTACCGTATATACTCGTGTATAAGCTGAGTTTTTCAGCCCAAAAATTTGGCTGAAAAGTCACCCCCTCGGCTTATACACGGGTCAATACGGTAATCCTATGGGTCCGGGTGCTGGGGAGGCTGGAGGAGGCGGGGGGGAGGCTGCTGACAGCGGCCCATCTCGTGGGGCCGCTCATTAGATATGCACGGCTCCCCCCGCCCATCACAGCGGCAGGGGGAGCCGTGCATACAGCCCCCAGTGTATACAGCAGCCCCCCAGTGTATACAGGCAGCCCCCCAGTGGCACTAGCCCCCCCAGCATGTTTAGAGCCCCCACACTTTGCAGAGCCCCCCCGCTGCATAATCTTACCATCCAGGGTCTTCTTCACCGGAGGTCCTGCAGTCATCATCGCGCGCTGTGTTCCCGGTCTCACGTGACCCGGCGCGATGACGTCATTCGACTGAGACCGCTGGGTCACAAGAGACCGGGAACACAGCGCGCGAGGATGGACTGCAGGACCTCCGGTGAAGAAGACCCTGGATGGTAAGATTATGCAGCGGGGGGGCTCTGCAAAGTGTGGGGGCTCTTCTCAATATGGGGAGGGCGAGTGCCACTGGGGCTTCTGTATATACCCTGGGGGCCTGCTGTATATACCCCCGGGGGCCTGCTGTATCCTGGGGGCCTGCTGTATATACCCCTGGGGGCCTGCTTACACCCCTGGGGGCCTGCTGTATACCTCTGGGGGCCTGCTTACACCCCTGGGGGCCTGCTGTATACCCCTGGGGGCCTGCTTACACCCCTGGGGGCCTGCTGTGTACCCCTGGGGGCCTGCTTACACCCCTGGGGGCCTGCTTACACCCCTGGGGGCCTGATGTATACCCCTGGGGGCCTGCTTACACCCCTGGGGGCCTGATGTACACCCCTGGGGGCCTGCTTACACCCCTGGGGGCCTGCTTACACCCCTGGGGGCCTGCTGTATACCCCTGGGGGCCTGCTTACACCCCTGGGGGCCTGCTGTACACCCCTGGGGGCCTGCTTCACCCCTTGGGGCCTGCTGTATTCCCCTGGGGGCCTGCTTACACCCATGGGGGCCTGCTGTATTCCCCTGGGGGCCTGCTGTATACCCCACAGCTGAGGCCTGCTGTATACCCCACTGCTGGGTCCTTCTGTATACCCCACTGCTGGGGCCTGCTCTATACCCCACTGCTGGGGCCTGCTGTATACCCCACTGCTGGGGCCTGCTGTATACCTCACTGCTGGGGCCTGCTGTATACCCCACTGCTGGGGCCTGCTGTATACCCCACTGCTGGGGCCTGCTGTATACCCCACTGCTGGGGCCTGCTGTATACCCCACTGCTGGGGCCTGCTGTATACCCCACTGCTGGGGCCTGCTGTATACCCCACTGCTGGGGCCTGCTGTATACCCCACTGCTGGGGCCTGCTGTATACCACTGGGGGGGCCTGTATACCTGTGCTGGAGTCCACCCTCGGCTTATATGCGAGTCAATATGTTTTCCCAGTTTGTGGGTGCAAAAGTAGGGGGGTCGGCTTATACACGGGTCGGCTTATACACGAGTATATACGGTACCTGTTTAACTAGAAGTACAATGATTGCCTAGGGATTTGTGGCTACTAGAAGTGTAAATAGAGTATCTGGCAGGTAATTTCTAAAGCACAGGTACAGCATGTTTTTTCATGAATGGAGTGGTGCTTTAGATGTAAAACATCTACACCTAGCCTTCTTCTCACCCTCCAGTGTTTTCATCCTTTTTTCACGGCCGCTCCAGTCCCATGGAGCTATCTTGTGTCCATAGCTCCTGACTGTCTGGAAGTCAGAAGTCTCATCACAAGTGCTTAATACAGATCTATTAGAGCCAGAACAAAGCTTCCATAGAGATGTATTGAAAAATAACCTTTGGCGCGCTGCCAGCAGGTCACTTCATGCCACAGACTGATAAGAGCACCACTGGAAAAGGATGAAGGTAGCAGAAGGTGGCAATAACACTAGTGGCAGGGGGCTTACATTTAAAGCACCACTACAATGATGCAATAAAAAAACACTGTAGTGGTCCCTTATGTACTCTCTAAGCACTATTTCACATATTTCATACGGAGCTACGTGCTGAACAACCTGTCCAGTGGAGTCTGACCACGCGGCTGGTGGCATAATCTAATATATAAAGCTGAATGTGTGTATGTATGTGTGTGTGTATGTATATCCGGGATTGGCATCTACACCGTCGCAACTACAGCCACAAAATGTTGCACAGTCACACATCTGGACCCCGAAAGCGTCATAGGCTATGTTGTGAGGCGAAATTTTAACCCTGCGCGTTCCAGTTCACCAAACAATTTTGCCCCTATCTACATAATGGGGAAAAAGTGAATGGAAAAGTGTTGGAGGAAAATCGACAGCTGTCAGCTATAGCCACAAAATTTTGCACAGTCACACATCTGGACCCTGGGAGCATCATAGTCTATATTGTGAGGCAAAATTTTAACCCCTCACATTCCAATTCACCAAACAATTTTGCCCCTATCTACATAATGGGGAAAAAGTGACAGTTACCAGTTGACAGTTGTGAATGAGAGGGGCTTAATAATAGCGCCAAAGACTAACAGCACATACCAGCATATAGTCACTAAGGTGGGGCCCCAACATGAGATATTCACCATGCACGGGGACATATATACACACCACATGCACACAAAGAGTAACAGCAAGAGTATAGTTGCTAAGGTGCAGCCCCAACACTGGATACTCCCCACACACCCGAGCAAACACACACACCACAAAGAGACACACACAGCACAGAGACACACACACACACACCCAAGGGGACACACACACACCCTATAGCGACACATGCACTCACCCCACAGGGACACACACGCACACCACAAAGAGACACACACAACACAGACACACACCACACACACCCCCACAAGGACACACACACATACATACCCTATAGGGACACATGCACTCACCCCACAGGGACGCACACACCACAAAGAGACACACACAACAGAGAGACACACCACACAGACCCCCCACAAGGACACACACACATAGCCACCCTATAGGGACACATGCACTCACCCCACAGGGACACACACAAACCACAAAAAGACACACACACACCACACAGACCCTCCCCACAGGGACACACACACATACACACCCTATAGGGACAAATGCACTCACCTCACAGGGACACACACACACCACAAAGAGACACACACAACACAGATACACACACAGCACACACACACCCCCCACAGGGACACACACACATACATACCCTATAGGGACACATGCACTCACCCCACAGGGACGCACACACCACAAAGAGACACACACAACAGAGAGACACACCACACAGACCCCCCCACAGGGACACACACACATACACACCCTATAGGGACACATGCACTCACCCCACAGGGACACACACATACACACACCCCAGGGCCACACACACACCACAGACATACACAGATGTGCACAAATCACCTCACACAACTCGCCTCATACGTGTGCTATCTTTAATTTCCAAACATAAACATCTGATTAAAAACAGCCAATGTGCAACACATGTGCCATAAAGGGAATTAAGGCAGATGTCAGTCAAATGAGCTGTCTATTATATGTATGTGTGAGGTAACATATACTGCCTGACCAGGGGGAGGGTTTACTATTGGCTGGAGATTTATTAGGCTGCCTATAGCAATCAATCACAGCTCAGCTTCTATTTTCTTACAGGTCATTAATATGACATATTCAAATTCTATTTTGTTATAGCTAACATCAGTTATTTATTAACCCGGCGTAGCCGGGTACTACAGCTAGTAGCACTATAAAAGTCAAAGCCACAAGTTGACCATGCCTCATTTTTTTTGTGAAGCGCATGAGAAATGAGACTCTAAAACCTTCTCTAGTGTCTTATAACATATTATTTAGTTGTTAAAGTTTTCAACATGAGGCATTTTATTCAAACTAGCATGGTGTACAATATCACCTATAAATCCCTGAGGTATCTTTCCAGATAACATATTTGCATTATTTAAATGGGCTTACATTTAGTATCTCAATGTGTACTGAATAAATACATGAACATGTTGGTAAAATTGCTCTAGATTTGTCATAATGACAAATTTATCTTAGCGGTGAGCAGTCACAGGAATATAAGTGCTCTCGATCCGCAATTCCTAGTTATTAAGTAAAGTGTATATAAAGGGTAACCTCCTGTCTCTGACACTGCTGCTTGTATCTCAGAGAGACATGAACAAATAGACCAGCTAGCGGCTTGTGCTCAATTCAGCACCGTCATGGGATTTATTTATGTGTAAAGCCAGCATTTTCATCACTAGACAAACTCACAGTGGATAAACTTCCCTGACAGATTTATGTAGTCTAGGATTCTGCCTCTTACAGCTGATGCTTCTCTCCTGTGTTAGAAAAATTACAAGAAAGGTGCACTGCATAAACAGAAATCGTGAAAGAAAAATACATGCCCTACATTGCTTTTTAATATGCTTTAGAATGCAGGACATGAACTATATATAATAGGTAAGGAAGGGTGAAACTGACCATGGTAGATAAAGAAGGACAATTTCCAAATCAAAATAATTAAAATTTTCCAAGATTCTAATTCACAATATAAAAAGTAGCTATACAAAGATTCAAAAGTGTAGTAAAGACATATTTAGCATAGCTGCAAATAGTTTCCCAGCATGGGTGATGACCAATAAATGGGCTACGTGTTTCGGAGACATCCTTCTCCTTTGTCTAGAGCTGAAATATCCCTGGTGAGTAACTTCTATGTATCCTTAGATTAAATTTTTCAAATTTAGACCATTTGGAGCACAAGCACCAACATGAAATATCCAGTAATCCTCACAGCTAAGTAGCTGCCTTTTATAGTGTCCTCCTCTACTAGACTCTTATAAATATTTTTTCAATATCATATATGGTACTTTAAGATTAGCTGTTACTCTGACACTGAATAAAGTGTTTAGCCACTTCATGGATGTTTCTGGATTAATTGGTGGATAACATAGCCGTAATGTGCTCGGATATTTTTTTTTCAAATGGCAAAGTAGGTGACAAAAAATTCATGAATGAATCAACAATCCCTTTTTAGACATTTGCTACTATTATATTCTTTAAGTTCCATTGTTTATTGTTGTCCTAATATGTTATATCTGATTATTTTTTGGTTTGTCACCTACTTTGCCATTTGTCTGTTTGACTAAAGTCTGTTCATACCATCACTCTTATAGTACATAGGGCCCATGTATGAGGGGATTATTTATCCCATAATTTATACTGTGAACTTTTTTTGATAGATGGTTAATATGTTATGGTTAGGTAGGGTAGGCCTCTCCTTTTCCTAGTGTTGGGCCTGTTTACCTGGCCCTCTGCGCGTAGTGCCCTATTGTCTAATATTTTGGTCCTGGCATACAAGTGTTCTGCAACAGTCTTGTTCCTTTTCTGTCACTGAATAAAGCTGCTTGTAATAATGACACTACCTGGTTTAATAATTTTGTCCACCACCCTCCTTGCTTGAGGATTACCTGCTTCTTCTTGTGTGTAGTTTTTAACTCTGCTTGCTCTAAATAAAAAGGTTTTGTACCTTCTTGTATAAAAAATGGCTTCAAGTGTGTTCAGTTTCGTCTGAATAAGTGTTTATTACATTTTCTGTAGCAGTCTACAATAATAATAATAATAATAATTTTATTTATATAGCGCCAACATATTACTCAGCACTTTACAATTTGGAGGGGACATGTACAGACAATATGAGACAACACAAAGTAACAATAATTCAAAAACCCTGAGGAGTGAGGTCCCTGCTCGCAAGCTTACAATCTATGAGGAAATAGGGGAGGCACAAAAGGTAACAGTAACAAATGATGTCATATATGGTCCTGCCATCAATATAATAATTAGGGGATTCATGAATCGGTCATTGGTCGGGATCTATAAAAGTAGAGATAAAGTGCTATATTATGCATGGGGGATAGACAGACAGTCTGCAGGTGCAGGCAGATGACACAGGAGGCCAGATTTGGAAAAGGGAAGACAGGAATAGTTAGACAAGTGAGGTGAGGTGATAGGCCAGTCTAAAGAGATGTGCTTTTAAGGCTCACTTAAAACTGTTGGTATCGGGAATTCATTTAATTGTTTTTGGTAACCCGTTCCAGAGAATTGGTGCAGCTCGTGAGAAGTCCTGGATACGGGAGTGGGAGGTTCGGATTGTAGCTGATGTCAGTCTTCGGTCACTTGCGGAGTGGAGGGCACGAGTAGGGCGATAGACAGAGATGAGAGAGGAGATGTACGGTGGAGCAGAACTGTGGAGGGCTTTGTGGGTAAGAGTGATAATTTTATATTGTAATCCATAGGAAAGAGAGGATGGCGGCACTCGTGTTTCCTGGTTGCAAACCGACTTTATTAAACCACATGTATTACATCCGGGGGTGCAGGGAGGGAGGTGCTGAAGCGACGGTCACCGTTTTGCGGATAACTTCCGCTTCTACAAGCTCGAGGAGACTGTAGAAGCAGAAGTTATCCGCGAAACGGTGACCGTCGCTTCAGCACCTCCCTCCCTGCACCCGTGGATATAACACACGTGGTTTAATAAAGTCGGTTTGCAACCAGGAAACACGAGTGCCGCCATCCTCTCTTTCCTATGGATTACAATCTGTACAGCTGGGGCTGAGCAATGCGTGCCTGGACACCATCTTGTTAAGTGAAGGATTGAATACAGGTCAGTGCCCGGTTTCACATCTTTATGACTAATTTTATATTGTACTTTATAGCGGATTGGCAACCAGTGCAATGACTGCCCCAGGATAGAGGCATAGGTGAAGCGGTTGGAGAGGAATATGATCCTGGCTGCTGCATTGAGGATGGATTGGAGGGGAGAGAGTTTAGTAAGAGGGAGACCGATTAATAGAGAATTGCAGTAATCCAGGTGAAACTGAATAAGAGCCACAGTTAAAGTTTTTGCAGCGTCAACAGTAAGAAAAGGTCAAATTCTAGAGATGTTTTTGAGGTACAGGTGACCTGAGCGAGCGAGAGACCGGATTTGGGGAGAGAAGGAGAGATCCGAGTCAAATATAACCCCAAGACAGCGAGCGTACTACTGAGGAGTAACGGTAGAACCACATACAGAAATGGCAATATTAGGTTTCGGAAGATTAGGAGAGGGAGGAAACATGAGAAGTTCAGTTTTTGACAGATTCAATTTAAGGTAGAGAGAAGACATGATCTTAGAGACAGCAGACAGACAATCACTGGTATTTTGTAGTAATGTGGAGGTGATGTCAGGAGAAGATGTGTATAATTGGGTGTCATCAGCATAGAGATAGTACTGAAAACCAAATCTACTGACGGTTTGTCCAATGGGGGCAGTGTATAGAGAGAAGAGAAGGGGACCCAGGACTGAACACTGAGGAACCCCAACCATGAGGGGAAGAGGAGAGGAAGAGGAGCCAGTGAAAGATACAGAGAAGGAGCAGTCAGAGAGGTAGGAGGAGAACCAGGAGAGAGCCGTGTCCTTAAGCCCAATAGAACAGAGCATAGAGAGAAGGAGCTGGTGATCCACAGTATCGAATGCAGGGGAGGATCAACAGGAAGTAGTGACCATTAGATTTAGCTGTTAGTAGATCATTTATGACTTTAGTGAGGGCAGTTTCAGTAGAATGTAAGGAGCGGAAGCCGGATTGTAGAGGGTCAAGAAGAGAATTGTGACCATTTTAGCGTTGGGCAAAACCTCCTCCTCCTTCTCCTTCACCTCCATGACGTTTGTGGCCCTAAATTCAAAAGTTTAGAGGACTTGCAGTAGGCAGGAAACGTGACATTGCTGAGTGCCCAGAGATGACTCTCTAATGTATGTTTTGGAGGGACCTCTCCTACTTAAACATTTGGGCGTTCCATCCCACATTGACAGTAGGATAGCGGAATATATATTCCATAGCAGTTTACAATGTGCACATTTTAGCATTGGGCAAAACCCTCCTCCACCTCCATAACATTTGTGGCCCTAAATTCAAATGTTCAGAGGACCTGCAGTAGGCAGGAATCCTGAGACTGCTGAGGGCCCCGAGATGGCCCTCTAACATACGTTTTGGGGGACTGCTCTTACTTAAACATTTGGGCGTTCCATCCCTCATTGACGCTAGGATAGCGGAATACATATTCCATAGCAGTTTATAATATGCCCATTTTAGCTTTGGGCAAAACCCTCCTCCTCCTACCTCTCCTCCACCTCCATTACATTTGTGGCCCTAATTTCAAATGAACAGAGGGCCTGCAGTAGGTAGGAATCCTGAGATTGCTGAGGGCCCAGAGATGGCCCTCTAACGTACGTTTTAAATGGACCGCTCTTAGACATTTAAGCAGTCCCTCCCTCATTGGCACTAGTATAGTGAAACACATATTTCATAGCAGTTTACAATGTGCCCATTTTAGTGTTGGGCAAATCCCTCCTCCTCCTTCTCCTCCACCTCTATGACATTTGCGTCCCTAAATTCAAATGTTCAGAGAGCCTGCAGTAAGCAGGAAAAATTAGATTGCTGAGGGCCTAGAGATGGCCCTCTAACGTAGATTTTAGAGGGACCTCTCTTACATAGACATTTTGGCGGTCCCTCCCTCATTGACACTGTGATAGTGGAATACATATTCCATAGCAGTTTACAATGTGCCCATTTTAGCATTGGGCTTCACCGTCCTCTCCTCCTCTTCCTCCTCCTCCACCTACATGACATTTTGTGGCCCTAAATTCAAAGGTTCAGTGGTCATGCAGTAGGCAGGAAGCATGAATTCAATGAGAGCCCTTACGTGTCTCTGTTACATACATTTGGAAGTGCCCTCCTCTAAAAATTTTGGAGGTGCCTTTTGTGTATATTTGAGAGTGCCATCACTTATTCATATTGTAGGGCCCTCACTCTATTATTTAAATCATTTAATGGCAGAGACTAGCTAGAAAAAGGGCAAGAGACACGGAGTAATAGAAAGTAGCAGTGAGTGCGGCCTGCGATCCTCAGTTTTTGCTGAATTCTTTGAACCGGAAAAAACGCTGTTGTAGTCAACTGGATGATGAGCTCAAATATATCTCTGCAAACAAAAAAGAGATTACCGGGCACTACTGACCACACTTTTCAGCCTAATCAGGTTACGCTGACCACCGGTGTTGCTCATCCAAATATAGTCCAGGAAACATCATAAATTGAAGAAGAAAAGCGGCACTCGCCGGTTTCTTTATGCTCTTTTTATTCACCTATTCCAGTTGGGCGACATACGTAGACCTGTAGAAGCAGAATCACTGTGAAATGGTGCCATCGTCCACCCCTCCAACCCCTCCCTGCGTATGTCGCCCACCTGAAATAAGTGAACAAAAAGAGCATAAAAAAACAGTGAGTGGCGCTTTTTTCTTCAATTTATGATTTTTTAAATATATCTCTTGGGCAAGTCAATTGACAAAGAATATATAATGCTCAGAGATTGTGATTGACAATATTCCTCAGATTATACAGGAAGAGAAGACATCTTGATACTGTACTACTAGGTCCACTGCAGACTGTGCATCATATTTCCAAAAATGACCCCTACGGCTGTGTCATATGTGCAGGATGATACCATGACAAGGGCCTCCCTTGACAGACATTATCTACTATGGACTACTGTGAGCATCAATATCAACAGTTTATATCTTATTTCCACCATAACAGCAGATAATAACACACCGAAATGTGGACTACAGAGCATTCGCTAAATTATACAGAAACCAGAAGAAAGAAAGAAAACGATGCATAGCCCATATAGAGAGTGCAATACATTTTTATTTATTAAGAGGATCTTCAACAGATAAGGGGGATTAATAACAATCAAGTGGTGAACAGACGGTGTTTTACCTCTGGACATAGCACAGTTCACAGTATCATGGTCAATGTTTCATTAACTCATAATTTTTTTCTTTTTAAGGGATCCTTCTACCTGCAGCTCCAGGGTACTGCAATGGGCGCATCCTTTGTGCCCGCATATGCAAATTTATTCCTGGGGCTGTGGGGGAGGGACCTCTTGTCAGATCAGGATGTCTCTATGGACCGTGTCCTCTTTTGGGCACGGTACATAGATGATATTTTCCTGATCTTATTTATATTACAACTAAACTCCAATAGTCGCAATATCCACATTACGTATCAGTATTCAGTTACTGAGGTTGACTTCTTGGAAGTAAAGGTAAGCAGTGACTCCCAGGGTTGTCTGTATACTAGTCTGTACAGGAAGCCCACTTCCACCAATACACTCCTTCACTCCTCATCAGCACATCCACGTTTTATGACTAAGTCCATACCAGTGGGTCAGTTCTTGCGGTTACACAGGATCTATTCCACCTATGAAGATTTTGAGCAGCAGGCGGATGATTTACGTGGCCGACTCTTAGAGAGGGGATATAGTAGGAGGTTGGTAAAACAAGCTTATCATAGGGCTAAGCATACTACTCATGATTCCCTACTATATCGGCCCCAGGAGAACATTGATACAACTAACAAGATCCGTTTTGTAACCACTTTTAATTCTGGTTTTGATAAAGTCTGTGACTGCCTATCTAGGTCATGGTCAATCCTCCAAGCTGATCCAGTACTACGTAAACTATTACCTTCTAGGCCGTTGCTGACTGCAAGGAGCTCTCGTAACATTCGTGACCTGTTGGTTCATAGCCATCACCAAGGGATTGATCATAAGACCTATTTGGATACTTTCACTAGATTAAGGGGCTGTAGTCCTTGTGGAGCCTGTGTAGCATGCCCTAATGTAGATAGTAGTAGTACATTTACTAATTCATCTGGTTTGAGAACTTATCAGATTAAACATAAGATCAATTGTACTACACAGAATGTTATATAAATTGCATCCTGTCCTTGCCCTATGTTGTACGTTGGGTTGACTACTTGTCAATTTAAGGTAAGAGTACACGAGCATGTATTGGGTATTGAGGCAGCAGCCTCCGTCAGTGACATTAATACTGTACATTTAAAACTATCCCTAGACATTTTTTTTCTTTTTCATAATTGTGATAGTAAACTCTTGAGAGTCATAGCCATAGAAGTGTTGGATGTGGGTGCTAGGGGAGGTAATGTTACTAAACGGCTTGCTCAAAGGGAATGTAAGTGGATTTGGACGTTACAAACAGTTCAGCCCAAAGGCTTGAATGAGAATCTTAGTTTTAGTCCTTTTATATAACTGGTGTTTTTAATTCACTCACTTTTATTTTTATTTTTGTTAGGACACCGTGATGTATTACATTCTTGAGACATTGATTTTGAACCATCAACTACTGGATTGCGAATGATTCTATATTAAAGAATTGAAATTAGGGATGAGCGAGTCCTAAATTACTCGGAATCGCTAGACCCGCACGAGTCCGAGCCCAGGACTCGCTACTCGCTGCGAGTCTAGCGAGTCCAATGTTAATGAATAGGGAACCGAGTAATAACGAATAATGCTATTTCCAAATCGCTGATGTGTCTCTGAAAGTGTGCGAGTCCAAACTCGCAGGTTTTTCTCTTATTTTGAGCCGATGATGGGAGGGGGAAGTGATTCTCGGGTACACACCATGCTGTAAAAGCAAACAGGAAACGACTCGCTCTGAGAGACACACACACAGAGCAATCCATTCCCCAGAGCAATCATGGCCGGCCGTGTCACTGTGAACACGCTGCGATTGATTCCTCTGGTGGAGGCTCGGCCACTGCTATGGCTCCCAACAGACCCTGACTATGGGGATAACATCATGAGGACTACTGCCTGGAGAGAGATCGCCCAAGTGATGTTCCCTGCGTTCCATCTGAGTGGCCATGATGAACAGAGCAATATGAGTAAGTTAAATGAGTTCACCCGTTATATATTGGATTTACTTTATATATACTCGTGTATAAGCCGACCCGTGTATAAACCGACCCCCCTATTTTTGCCCCAAAAACTGTGAAAACATATTGACCGCCATCCTGGTATACAGCGGCTATCACTGGTAGACAGCCCCCCAGCAGAGTATACAGCTCCCCCTGCAGAGTATACAGGCCCCCAGATGGGTATCCATGCCCCCATATTATGGTATACAGGCAGGGGCGGACTGGCCCAGGTGCCTGGGGGGCAATTGCCCCCCAGGCCGGTGTATTTTCCCCTATTTTGGGCCGCCTGGACCATGAAAAGGGCTGCCGCCCGCACGGCTCATGCGGCTGCAGGAGCATGAAGCAGCGCATGACCCCGAAGCAGCAGCCGGAACCGCAAGCTCCTGGCCGCGCGATGACGTCATCAGCGCGCGGCTGCGGCCGGGAGTGAGCGGCTGTGAGGAGCGCGAGGCTGCGGCTGGGAGCGAGCCCTAGGAGACTGCGGGAGCTGCGGTGACTGTGAGGCGGCCGCCTGTCATCACCCCCCCCCCCCACCCCCGTCCTCACCTGTGTCGGACCGGTGAGGGAGGGCTGGCACCCAAACTGTAGGGTTCCAGTCAGTCCCTGTATACAGGGCCCTCAGTGGGTCTACAGCCCCCCAGCAGTGGGTATACAGGGCCCCCAGCAGTGGGTATACAGGGCCCTCGTGGGTATACAGGCCCCCCATAGCAGGGTATACAGGACCCTCAATGTGTTATCATGCGTCGTCGCATAGTTGCCTATATTTGGATGGGGTCACAACAGTACACTTAGTTTAAGAGCTGGTGCTCCTGGCTCTTACGGCCAGGGGGTTGGGTGTATATTAATACCACTAATGAGCAGAGTCTGGTGCCCGCACTATTACCTTCTCGATGCGTCGACATGTGACCTGCCTCATTTGTGATAGTGTCCACGTGAGCTCAATGTCCGTAATGCTGTTGATGATGTTCCACACTGTCGTGTCACTGTGCCTTGTATACACATTACACACACAACATGAATAAAATGTTATTGTTGATTTGTACACAAACTTTTGGTGTTTCAAATATTACACATGTCTAAACCCGGTTTGAAATCATTTCACAGTTGACCATCTTCAAAAACGTTGGAGGAGCTGCCGCGATCAACATCGCAAACAATATCGCCAGATCGCAGAGGGGGACCCGGGAGCAGCTCCAGAGCTGATATACAAACACTATGACCGGCTGTCCTTCCTTGGACCGGTGGCCCGTATGCCAAGGTATGTGTCTGCAGCACTGTTCTCTACTATTATTATAATTTATTTATATAGCGCCATTAGGTCTCATGGCACTTTACATGAGGATAATGGTTAACTACAAAAAACAGTAAAGGAAGACAATCAGGTCGTACAGGTACAAGAGGAGAGGACCCTGTCCACGAGGGCACACAGTGTACGTATGAAGCTCTATAATGAGTATGCTGGTTTACATACCCACACTGGGGTTTGTTTCTGCCATGGTGCAACAGATTTCTATTACCTTTGGCAGTGATCCAGGACATACACATTTATATTCACATTGTGACATTGGGACAAATAAGCAGGGTGGGCAGACACAATGTTCCGTGACCTCACAATTAGCTCTTATTGTTGGCATGTTTGTGGAACAAAGCCATGTTCTTCCCTGCAATGGCCTCTAAGGTGTGTGGCCTTGTCTGGTTTGCCTGTCGTAAGCATCATTTGTATGTGTTCCTAATGGCCTCCCTCCACTTGCATAAGGGCCACATACATCCCTACACGTTTAATTGTGGGTGTTTTTTAGGCTAAATAACGTTGTAAGGATATACCCCTTTTGCACTAAACTGTTTGTACACCATCCCTGATTGTTTACACAGTCATACACATTTCAGGACATACCCTGTATCACTACAAATATGTGTGGGTGAGTTTGGCCATGGGTATATTTGTGGCTGCAAGGTGATGGTGTAGATATTAGGATCCACATGTGAATTTAATTGTTTTGTTGTTAACTGATGGCTACATTAAGAATCCTTCGAAAAACATAGTCTATTAATGCTGTATAAAATTAAACTTAAGGGGGCCATATTTTCAGTGCAACAGCCTTTTATGTACAAGGTCCTTTAGGAAACAAGAAGTTTGCCCTTGCTGTTCCCGGCTTTGTGTTCGGCCCCGTTGGAATAATTGTAAAACTGTCCATCTGGGAATACCACCTTGTTTGGCACCAACGATGTGTGACCTGCTGATCAAAAACACCCCCATACTCTATGTCCATTACAGTCATTTCAAAATCCAAGCCATATGTTTTGTGGGGTTTATTTACCAAGACATTCCTGATTAGCATACATGGCAGCAACAAGGAGTGTAGGCCACTAACGCCGAATGCTCATGTGTCACCTATGCTGCATGACTACATTTACTGTCTTGCTCACCTGCCCTATAGATGTGGGTTATGTGCTTTGAAACCAAGGTCGCCCACACTGCGTCTTTTACTGTCCATCTGATGGTAAGCAACCCTGAAGAATGTGTTTGCCTCTAAGTGTCAGGCTATAGCTTTGTCCACATAAAGTTACAACAAAAAGTAAATGCTATACTTGTGGCCACTAATATGTCTTCAAGTGCCTAAATAGCTGTCCTGCCTAAGGCAGGGCACAGTGTAATTGGGCAGACAAATGGTTAAATTTCAAATGTAATGTCAAAAAATCGAGGACCAACACTACCCACACATAGAATATTGGTTGAGGCATGAGCCAAAATGTCCTAATTTATTGGCTGCAATTCAATCTTAAGGTCAACAATGAAAAGACAGAATACACAGATGTGGGAGCCATGACGAGGGTTGAGAAAGAAGTGGATGGAGATAGTGGCTGAATAGTCATTATTATATATATTGTATTATATTAAATATTATATTATATATATATATTGTATACGTTTGAACCCCTTCACTGGTTTATATAGCTGATGTAACCTAAAAGTTTGGTAAATTAAGTATGTCAAGTTAAAAGTGAAGTCAGGTGGACGTTTTTTGTCATGTGAAACATTGGTGTTATTGATCGTCTAGATTACATGGGATGGGGGGGGGGTTAATAATGTGTGGAAAAATTATGTATTATTATGGAATTAGCAAACCAAGTGACGTATTCCTTTATGTTATGTAGAGTTGGTTATTCTTTAATAATAATAAAAAATATCTGATTCAGAACACACTGATACACAGTCAAAAAAGCGTGCAACTTAATGTTTGACCTATGTTTTTGTTTATAAATGCAATGCATTCACCAAACTTTTTTGGCCTTTACCCACAGAGAGGTTCACTACCGCAGGCGCCGTGCACCACAACAGCTGCCTGAACAGGCGAGGGAGGCCCCAGAAGCCCCGGAAGTGGAGGACCAAGGCCAAGCTGGTGGAATACCACCACCGCCGCCGCCACCAGCTCCAACACCACCACCGCCCCGCCACCAGCACAAACACCACCACCACCGCCGCCACCAGCAACAACACCACCACCACCACCGCCGCCACCAGCACCAACACCACCACCGCCGCCACCAGCACCAACCCCAGCTTTGGGGCATGTCCGGCCGCCAGAGGAGGTTGTTGCAGGGCCAGAAAATCGTGCACAAAGTAATGCTGACTTTGCCTGCAGTCTCCTACCGTTCTTGGATGACATTCCATTCGAGAGACGACTGCGGGCATGGTCAGCCATACATATTGTCATCGATGCATGTCGGCCTCCAAACCACCCTGGCCAGGTCTTTTCATATTTGGAGGGGTGGCAGCAATCTGGTGCAAACATTCTGGACAGGCAGACACCACGGCGGGACAGCTATGTGGCAACCCAGAGGCCGTACCAACCTTTCTGGCCAACCCACATGCACCTCCCAACCCAAGGCCATTTAGAGAGACCTGCCCAGGTGACCCAACCTACAGGGTTAGAAGCAGTGGGGGAGGCTATCCATGGGGCCCTGGACCTCCTCCATGACCAGGGTGATGGTGGTGGTGTAGAGGCTACCCCACACAATCGTCCCACCTACCACCAGCTGTAGGTTCAACTTTTTTTTTTTTTGTTTGTTAATGTAAATAGTGCATGTTTGCACTTTTTACATCTTTATTTCTGTTTTTTTCGGTTGCTTTTGGAAAGCTTAAAAAAAAAAAAAAAAAAAAAAAAATCTGACATCTTTGCCATTAAGGCATAATAATACAGATTTAAAAAAAAATGCTTTGTGTCTGTCTTTTTTCAGGGAATGGATGTGCAGGTTGTTTTGTGGGTGGCCTTAAAGTCATCATCATTAGCAAGTACTTTACGGCCTGCATGACGCATGAGGGCACCTTGGTTAGTACGTGTAAAATCATTACTGCACATAGCAATGTTGCTAACAAAGAAATAGTACCTGTGTTTGGGGGGGTTACTTAATGACTCGGTATGTTAACAACACTAGGAACACAGATGCGAGAGGCTGGGACGTCTACTTGCAACACACAACGTCTATGCGTTATCTCCGTAGCGTAGAGTGGGACCCTTCGCCAGGCTACAGCAGGATCATAGTACAAGCAACGTCTTCGATGCAGGCATAGGCTTGTTGCCTCAAACAATTAGCCCAAGGGGCTGTTTGGCATTTTGGGTATAAATGCAGGCCTAAGGGCCATGATCAGCTTGTTAGCCATGGTGGCTCCAAAAAATTAGCCCAAGGGGCTGTTTTGCATTTTGGGTATAAATGCAGGCCTAAGGGCCATGATCAGCTTGTTAGCCATGGTGGCTCCAAAAATTAGCCCAAGGGGCTGTTTGCATTTTGGGTATAAATGCAGGCCTAAGGGCCATGATCAGCTTGTTAGCCATGGTGGCTCCAAAAATTAGCCCAAGGGGCTGTTTGGCATTTTGGGTATAAATGCAGGCCTAAGGGCCATGATCAGCTTGTTAGCCATGGTGGCTCAAAAATTAGCCCATGGGGCTGTTTTGCATTTTGGGTATAAATGCAGGCCTAAGGGCCATGATCAGCTTGTTAGCCATGGTGGCTCAAAAATTAGCCCAAGGGGCTGTTTGGCATTTTGAGGTTAAATGCAGGCCTAAGGGCCATGATAAGCCTCTTAGCTGGGGTCTCAAAAATTAGCCCAAGGGGCTGTTTTGCATTTTGGGTATAAATGCAGGCCTAAGGGCCATGATCAGCTTGTTAGCCAGGGTGGCTCAAAAAATTAGCCCAAGGGGCTTTTAAATGTTTGCTAACAGAAAATAAAGGTTGATTCCTTGTGAAAAGGTGTTGTGATGGTTAATGAAACCGAAGTTAAGGTGTAGTGTTGGTTTAAGATGAAGCAGCCTCATTACCAGGTTGCAGGAACATGGTTACGCAAATCGTTACTGGTCTTGTACATACTGCTTGTACCAAAAAGACACAATATAATACAATGATTAATTATATCATATTGATGTTGAACGTGGCACTTCAGCTCTGAGTACTGTCGTCTTCAGGCTCAAGAAGTCTTGTGAAATCCAGTTCCTATTAAACTTAATTAGAGTAAGCCTGTCTGCATTCTCTGGAGTAAGACGTGTCCTGGTATCAGTTATGATACCCCCAGCGGCACTGAAAACCCGCTCTGATGTCACACTAGCTGCAGGGCATGCCAGCACCTCCAAGGCATACAACGAGAGCTCTGTCCAAGTGTGGAGCTTGGAGACCCAGTAATTAAACGGGACTGCGGCATCAGTCAGGAAGCAGGTACTGTCACTTAAGTATTCTTGTACCATGTTGGTAAGTTTCTGTCTCCGCGAGATGGTTACTGGAGCAACATGGCGCTGCAGGTTCGATGGCTTATTGAACATAGCCCACTTTGCGGACATCTTTCTAGCATCTCTTCTGGACAGCGTGGATGATTGTGCCCCGACCAAAGGCTGCTGTTGCACAGAGTTGCTAACTATGGGCAGAGTGTTGTCTGACGGTGATATTCGAAGCATATTATCCACAAGAACCCTCTTGAAATAGTCAATTGTCAAGCCACGTGGTGACTGAAACAGCAGCGAGGTGAATTTATCTTTATAACGTGGGTCCAGAAAGGTGGCCAACCAGTAGAGGTCGTTGTGCAATATGTTAATCACTCGTGGGTCTTCTAGCAGACAAGTCAACATGAAGTCAGCCATGTGTCCTAAGCTGCATAGAGTCATGTCTTCAGTGTCCTCAGAACGATGTTCAATACCCATTGTATCCGCAAAGTCTGTCTCCGCCTCCTCCTCTCCAGGCCACCCATGGTGGACAGACACAAAGCTGGGGTTGTGAGTGCCATCTGGGTTGACATCGGCACCAACAAAAAATAAATCCTCTTCATCGTCTTGCTCCTGTTCCTCCTCAGGAGCCATTGTTGCCTGGTCATACTGGCTTTGCTGGCTAGGTACTGCGCTGTTTAAATCTGGCTCCATAGCCATCTGCTGGGCTCTCAATGCTTAATTTTTCTGATTAATGAGGGATTCTTTCAGCAGACACAGCATGGGTATAGTGACACTGATGATGGACTGATCACCGCTCACCAGTTTTGTGCAGTAGTCAAAATTATCAAGAACCTCAGATGTGTCAGCGATCCACACCCACTCCATTGTACTAATATGTCGTGGCTGACTGCCGGTCTGACGGGCATGTTGCAACTGATACTCGGATATTGCCCTCTGCTGCTCATTGATCCTCGATAACATATGGAATGTAGAGTTCCATCGTGTCGGCATGTCACAAATGAGTCTGTGGTTGGGCAAATTCAATTGCTTTTGAAGCAATGAAAGTTTTCCAACCGCTGTTGACGAATGACGAAAATGTGCACAAACTCGACGCACCTTCTCCAGTAGGTCACATAGCTCTGGGTATGTACGCAGGAATTTCTGCACTACTAGATTCAGCACGTGAGCCATGCAAGGCACGTGCACAAGGTTTCCGAGCTTTAGTGCAGCCACTAGGTTACGACCATTGTCGCTCACCACGAGACCGGTCTGGAGTTGGAGTGGGGATAGCCACTCATCTGTCTGTTGCTTCAGACCTTTCAACAGCTCTACTGCAGTGTGCGGTGTGTGACCTAAACAGATCAGCTTCAGCAGAGCCTGTTGGCGTCTTGCTGAAGCACTGCAGCAAACCTCCCAACTTGGCCGTGATGTTGAGGGCAATTGAGGATTGGTCGAGGAAGCGGAAGATGGGGTAGTGGACATATAGGATGATGCAGAGACCCTGAATGAGGTTGTGCCAGCTATCCGTGGCGTGGGTAGGATGTTTGATGTAACACTAACATCGTTTGGCACACTCTCCACAACGTTGATCCAATGCGCGGTGAGCGAGATGTACCGGCCCTGTCCTGAACTGCTTGTCCACGTGTCCGTAGTAAGGTGTACTTTCCCGGTTACAGCGTTGGTGAGGGCACGCTTGAGGTTGTTAATGACATGCTCATGTAACGCGGGGACGGCACAACGTGAAAAGTAGTGGCGGCTTGGAACCGAGTAGCGTGGTACTGCCACAGCCAAAAGCTCACGGAAAGAGTCTGTACCCACAAGCCTAAACGGCAACATCTCGACTGCTAACAACTTAGCTATCTGGGCATTTATTTTTTTGGCTAATGGGTGGGAAGAGTGGTATTTCTGCTTCCTTTCGTACAGCTGTGTCACTGATAACTGTAAGGATGTTGCTGACCGAGAACTGTCTGCACTCGTGTTCAGTCTCTCTGCAACCGCTGCTTGTGATGAGTACATATCAGCTGGACCAGCTTCAGCAACACTTGATTGTGACGGACGTATCTGAGTTACCGTCCCAGTCTTTGGGTCAGATGACACTGTTGTGGAAGGCTGCACTTTTGACCACTGAATAGGGTGCTGACCAGCCATGTGCTTCCGCATACTGCTGGTGCTCTGGTTTCCTTTCCCGTGGCCTCTGCTTAGCCTTGCATGGCAGATGGTACAGATGACCACATTTTCTTGAGAAGGCCCATCTTTAAAAAATTTCCACACAGTCGCTGACCGACCTCTAGGCTTGACTGTACTCCCTGAGGGATTACTGAGGCCCACATTTGAGACATTTTGTCCAACAGTTGACAAATTATGAGCCACAGTGGACACATTTTGGGCAAAAGTGGTGACTCTTTCAGTTCTGGTGGGAGGAGTAGGCCTTGGTGCCTTTGTTGGTGGGACATACACACTTTCTTCCTCCGTGCTGCTCTGCTGGCTCTGCATCGCAACATTCCACGTGGGATCAGTTGTCTCATCATCAACCCCTTCCTCTTCTAAATCTTCCCGATAACAAGATAGATTTTGCTCCCCAGATGACAAGTGTGTCACTGTCTCATCATCATCATCCTCCAACTCCTGAGACGGTCTAAGACTTTGCTGAAAGACACGTTCATGTGGCCGGGGTGTCTCTAAAACTTGTCCATGATTGGACAATTCTTCATCAAGTATCTCATCTACTACGGAGTCTGGCAAACCGGATCATGTAAAGGATTATATGTACCAAATAAGTCATCTGAGTGACCCATGTCTGTGTCAACATTTTCATGGGGCTGCTGTTGGTCTGAGGAACTGTGAAGAGGTTGTGGATTAGATGACCCAGCATGGTATGTACCAACAGTAGACACAGTGCTCAAGGAACCTTGAGTGCTGCAAGAACCTGTTGTTGAGGTCTTGTCTGCCAGCCAAGACGTTAGATGCTGTTCGTCTTCCGGCCTCAATACTCGTTTACTTTCCTGACGGGGAAAGTTAGACAGGAGGAACGATCGATCAATCCTCGTCTGTCTGTCCGAACTGGTGGATAGTTGGCCACGACTACCAATGCCTGTACCTCGTCCCTGTCCCTTAGCAAGACTTTTTTTGGGATTTGGTTTTTTTGTGTGACATTTTATAATTTCTGGTGGCTTTCTGGGGGCTTGTAAAACAAGTAGCAGGTACTATTTCGTGAAAGGTACACACTAGAGGCTAAGATATTTTAAGACAGATGGAAGGTACCGTGCGAGCTGCAGGCAGGACACCGTACAGCAACGCACTGGCACAGGAAAAAATTGTTTAGTACGCAGAACCAGGCACTGTTAGGCTGCGGTGCTGGCTGCGTGCAAGTTTACAAGTACCGTGCGAGCTGCAGGCAGGACACCGTACAGCAACGCACTGGCACAGGAAAAAATTGTTTAGTACGCACAACCAGGCACTGTTAGGCTGCGGTGCTGGCTGCGTGCAAGTTTACAAGTACCGTGCGAGCTGCAGGCAGGACACCGTACAGCAACGCACTGGCACAGGAAAAAATTGTTTAGTACGCACAACCAGGCACTGTTAGGCTGCGGTGCTGGCTGCGTGCAAGTTTACAAGTACCGTGCGAGCTGCAGGCAGGACACCGTACAGCAACGCACTGGCACAGGAAAAAATTGTTTAGTACGCACAACCAGGCACTGTTAGGCTGCGGTGCTGGCTGCGTGCAAGTTTACAAGTACCGTGCGAGCTGCAGGCAGGACACCGTACAGCAACGCACTGGCACAGGAAAAAATTGTTTAGTACGCACAACCAGGCACTGTTAGGCTGCGGTGCTGGCTGCGTGCAAGTTTACAAGTACCGTGCGAGCTGCAGGCAGGACACCGTACAGCAACGCACTGGCACAGGAAAAAATTGTTTAGTACGCACAACCAGGCACTGTTAGGCTGCGGTGCTGGCTGCGTGCAAGTTTACAAGTACCGTGCGAGCTGCAGGCAGGACACCATACAGCAACGCACTGGCACAGGAAAAAATTGTTTAGTACGCACAACCAGGCACTGTTAGGCTGCGGTGCTGGCTGCGTGCAAGTTTACAAGTACCGTGCGAGCTGCAGGCAGGACACCGTACAGCAACGCACTGGCACAGGAAAAAATTGTTTAGTACGCACAACCAGGCACTGTTAGGCTGCGGTGCTGGCTGCGTGCAAGTTTACAAGTACCGTGCGAGCTGCAGGCAGGACACCGTACAGCAACGCACTGGCACAGGAAAAATTTTTTAGTACGCAGAACCAGGCACTGTTAGGCTGCGGTGCTGGCTGCGTGCAAGTTTACAAGTACCGTGCAAGCTGCAGGCAGGACACCGTACAGCAACGCACTGGCACAGGAAAAAATTGTTTAGTACGCACAACCAGGCACTGTTAGGCTGCGGTGCTGGCTGCGTGCAAGTTTACAAGTACCGTGCGAGCTGCAGGCAGGACACCGTACAGCAACGCACTGGCACAGGAAAAAATTGTTTAGTACGCACAACCAGGCACTATTAGGCTGCGGTGCTGGCTGCGTGCAAGTTTACAAGTACCGTGCGAGCTGCAGGCAGGACACCGTACAGCAACGCACTGGCACAGGAAAAAAATTGTTTAGTACGCACAACCAGGCACTGTTAGGCTGCGGTGCTGGCTGCGTGCAAGTTTACAAGTACCGTGCGAGCTGCAGGCAGGACACCGTACAGCAACGCACTGGCACAGGAAATTTTTTGTGGAAAAATGGCACCAAAATTATTTGGTAGACTAGTGCCAAAAATAAGAAAAAGCTTAGGATTACAGCTCTGCGGAAAGCTGGGTGAACTAAGCTATGAGGATGGTGCTGTATTCACTGTAAGGCTGCTCCTATCTCCCTTCCTTACAGTCCTGTACAGCAATCCTCCGTCCTGGTAGTTCTGAAAAGAACTTTTGGGTTATGTGTGAGGAATCTTGACTCCTACACTCCGTCCTGTTAGTTCTGAAAAGAACTTTTGGGTTATATGTGACTCCTACACTGCCTAACTGTCCCTAGATCTGCTCCAAGTCTCCCTGCACTAGGTCAGCTCTTCTCAGCAATGTGCCCAAAATGGCGGGGGCAAGCCTTATATACTGCCTTGCCTGTCATAGATGACATAGGCATCACGATGGACAGCAGCCAATCATAGTCCTGACACAACCAAAGCTGCTATGGCATTACTGACTATGATTGGCTATCTTCACAAGTTTTCTGACCTAACACGCAATGCTGACTAGTAACATAAAAGATTCTGGATTCGCGAGTCCCGAATAGAGAATACAGGACTCGGAATCGCAGACTCGCTAGGATTCGGACTCGTAGACTCGCTCAGACTCGCTGCTGTTTGGGGAGATTCAAGCTATATAGCGATGTGATAGAGCGAGTCTAGCGAGTCTAGCGAGTGAGATAAAGTAAACTCTGACAAAACTAAGATTGCCATTGACTTGCATTGGACTCGTTACTGAGCGAGTATTCGCTAAAAGACTCGCCGATTACCGAGTCCAGCGAGTCCCTTAAGAATCGCCGAGTAACGAGTCCTAGCGAGTAGACTCGCTCATCCCTAATTGAAATGGATCTTTGCGAATTTTATGTGTTTGTTTAACTTATATTCAGTGGCGTAACTAGCCCGCTACGGGCCCCGGTGCAAGATGGGCCCCCTCACATAAGAACCGGGGGGAAGTGCTGTCAGTATTTTGTGAGCCTCCATTACAGCCTCCCTGCCCCTCACATAAGAACCAGGGGGGGTGCTGTCAGTATTTTGTGAGCCTCCACTCCAGCCTCCCTGCCCCTCACATAAGAATCGGGGGGGGTGCTGTCAGTATTTTGTGAGCCTCCACTCCAGCCTCCCTGCCCTTCACATAAGAATCAGGGGGGGGGGGGTGCTGTCAGTATTTTGTGAGCCTCCACCCCAGCCTCCCTGCCTCCTCACATAAGAACCGGGGGGGGGGGTGCTGTCAGTATTTTGTGAGCCTCCATTACAGCCTCCCTGCCCCTCACATAAGAACCGGGGGGCGGGGGTGCTGTCAGTATTTTGTGAGCCTCCATTACAGCCTCCCTGCCCCTCACATAAGAACCAGGGGGGGGTGCTGTCAGTATTTTGTGAGCCTCCACTCCAGCCTCCCTGCCCCTCACATAAGAACCAGGGAGGGTGCTGTCAGTATTTTGTGAGCCTCCACTCCAGCCTCCCTGCCCCTCACATAAGAATCAGGGGGGGGGGTGCTGTCAATATTTTGTGTGCCTCCACTCCAGCCTCCCTGCCCCTCACATAAGAATCAGGGGGGGGGTGTGCTGTCAGTATTTTGTGGGCCTCCACCCCAGCCTCCCTGCCTCCTCACATAAGAACCAGGGGGGAGGGTGCTGTCACAGATTTTTCAGCCTCACACATACACTCACCACTGCCGCCGTGCGCATGCACAGTCTCGCGGTCCGCAGTGAGGAGGAGAGGAGGGGCGGGCAGAGCTGCAGGAAGTGAGGTCTTTTTCACTTCCCGTCCTTCCTCCTCTCCGGCCGGCGCTAACGCGGTCGCGGCGGCCGGCTGTCATCACGGGACACGGGGCCCCCCAGGGGGCGGGCCCGGTCACGGCCGCGACCGCTGCGACCGCGGTAGTTACGCCACTGCTTATATTCATGCAGGGTTAAACTATATTCTGATATGTAATAAGTGTTTTTTCTTCACATGCTTTTGTTCTCTGAATTTATGAATTATGGATTATAATTGCATGTATATGTGATCTTTGTATTGATATAATTGTCCGGATATAGCACTTATCTGTGATATTGTTGCTATATATTGAGTAACTAGTAGATGTGATGGTGTATGTTTAAGATCTTATTCCATGAAGTTTACCCACCAATGTTGCCCATGTCATCCCGCGCTTGCGGGTTGTAGCATAAGAGACTGCAGTGGCGTCAAAAATGATCTGTTGAAAGGTCAGCTGATTGTTCTCATGATCAGTGATGCAGCTGTATTGTCACGCTGTAATGGCAACCGAGATGCCGGGTGGTGACAGTGTAGTTGTAGTTATTTTCCTGCATTGCCTATGTCAACCCTTAACCATTTGCTTTAGTGTGAGATTGTGTGGCACCCTGGCACCTGTTGGGCACCACAGAAATCCTTAGGCACAATGGAGTAAGTAACAGCACAGCAAAACCACAACACAAACAACACTTAGAACACCTGGTTTCACCCCGAGCCTCTAGGGGAGCTACACTGGTGACTTCTAACCAGTTCCCCCTATAAATAGAGTCTTGGAGGGAGAAACTTCAGAGTGTGCAGTCACTTCAGAACTGTGAAGAGGGTGTGTGTGATCTCCAGCCTTATGAGACACACACTAGGCCCCAAACAGCCTGTTAGCCAGTGGAGATCCCTGCAATTGGGATACTAGGAAAGGAGAAACAACGCCCGCTACGTGTACCCCCCGGCTATGGTGAGTCAGAATTTGGCGTCACGAACAGGATACGAGCAGGCCCGTTATCACGGGTATTGTGTGCTATTTATTGACTGTAAATATCGAACTGTACATTTGCTCCGCCATTGCTGCGCGAAAAGGCGGGAAAAGAAGGGGCGTGACTGTGCAGAGGGCGCGAAGATTGGCCCCGCCCCCACACTCTGACGACTTCCCCTGTACGCAGCAGGAACCGGAAACTCCCGTGGTGCCTCACTCCTCACCGCGAGGCCGACACTTCCGTTTGCAACCGAGGGCAAGGCTACGCTTAACTAAGGGGGAGCGACCATGAGTAACCCGGCTCCCGATCACGCGGTGCCCCCGCAAGACCAAGCGGTACCTCAAAACATACCTATTGATGGACAGCAACAAGTCGGCGGTATGCTACCACAACCCGCTCCGATTATGCCGATGTCTCTACCCTACGTTCCTAGTGCAACCTGGTTACCCAAGTACAGCGGTGTACCCAGCACCTTGGAGAACTTCCAGAGGAAGATATGCCAAGCCCTGGACATGTACCCGATGACCGGTAAGCAAAGAGCTTCAGTTATTATGGGACAGTTAACCGGTGCAGCCGAACTGCAGAGCCGCAGCTGGCCTGTAGAAGTTCAGGAATCTGTGGAGCAGATATTCGCTAAATTAACCCGGGTCTTTGAGTGCCATACCGAGGCTGGATTAAGACTGTCATTCTATCGTTGTAACCAAGGGGCACAAGAAACTGTCCTTGATTATTCACTGCGCTTGCAAGAAGCATACAGACTGTTAAAACAAGTCGATCCCGATAGTGCTCGAGATGAGAACAAAGCGTTAATTGGACAATTTATTGTGGGCCTTAAACTGTCTGAGGATAGGAAGCAAGCAAGCTGGTGGTCCATACAAAATCCGGGCGCAGAGTTTGACACCTTGAGAGACTTAACAGTTTGGGGACAACGACTCGCTGAAGTACCTGATCCCGCTTCACCGCAGCAGCAGTGCACTGACACCCCTTCCGTGCCGGCAGCAGCATCTCCAATCCCTGCGATTCAGTCCAGCGCACAGACTGTAACACCTGACCGGTTTGATCAACTGTGTGCTAATGTCGAGCAGCTGATGAAAGACGTGGCCAAGCTACAAGCTGGGAGAAGACCCAAGACAGATGCAAGGCCATCGGACAAGATTCAACTCGCCGACAGCCCGGATGACGTTCCCTGGATGAGGAGAAAGACACAGCCGTCGCGAGGAAAACCTGCAGACCGCCGCAGTCCTGACAGACGCCGCAACAGTCAGCAGAACGACTTAGGAGGACGCAATCTGCAATCCCGTCCTTTAAACGAGCGACCCCTGGGCGAGAAGGGCCAACCCCAGGAGTAGACTGTCCAGGCCCTACGTCCAGCTGGGAAACACAAGTATGTGGGAGACTGTCCATACTTACCAATCGTCATCGATGGCATCGCTATCTCCGCCTTGATAGACACTGGATCCCAGGTGACATCCATCCCCAGTGCCCTTTACAAGCAGTTCTGGCCAGATGTTAAGCTAGAACCCCCTAACCCTGAGATGAACCTTGAAGCCACTAACGGTATTCCGGTTACCATAGAGGGACAGTGGGAAGCTACAGTAAAGGTGGGGAGGGTGCAGTTGAAAAACCAGGGTATCTTAGTGGTCCAGGATAAACCTAACCACAAGGATCCATATGTCATATTGGGTACCAATGTCATGATCAAATGCCTCGATGAAGTGTTGTTTTTACTCCAACAGAGTGCTGAAGCCGGTAAACCCAGAGAAAAGAGGGCTATCCAAAAGCAGATCAGAGCTCTGGTGTATCAACAACAGGTAACATTGTCAAATGGTGAAATTGGCAGAGTAAGGGTCACAGATCCCATTCCAATTGTGGTACCACCCAGAAGTGAAATGATGATCTGGTGTCGAGCAGCCATAGGCCTCAGAGGGCAGGACTACCAAGCTGTAGTAGAACCTGTAATGTCCGACAGTAGTCCTACGCTCTTGACAGCCAGAGGGTTAGTCGATGTAAGAAAGGGGAGAGTCCCCGTACGCATATTGAATTATGGTGATGACGAAGTCAGACTACCTAGATATGCAACTGTTGCAAAATTGTACCAAGTAAAAGATGATGCTGTGATTGATGTAAAATCCTCAAACCAAATAGTCACTGATGAACCCCCTCACTCCAAAGATCAGTTAGAGAAATGGTGTCAAGACCTCAGTGTAGGAACTGACAATACACCCTCTCACCAGAAAAATGGAGTATACCGGGTGGTTCGGGAGTACGAGCAAGTGTTCAGCAAACACCCACTTGACTTTGGGAGGATTAAAGGGGTACAACATCATATCCCCACAAACAACCATGCACCCATCAAGGAAAGGTACAGGCCTATACCACCCACTCACTACCAGAAAGCAAAAGAGATGCTTCAGGACATGAAAAATGCAGGAGTCATTAGGGATAGCTGTAGTCCCTGGGCCGCACCACTAGTCCTGGTTAAAAAGAAAGATGGTAGTATGAGGATGTGTGTAGATTATAGGCAAATCAACAAAGTCACACACAAGGATGCATACCCGTTACCCCGCATAGAAGAGTCACTAGCTGCACTCAAATCTGCCAATTACTTCTCCACATTAGATCTTACTAGTGGGTACTGGCAGGTTGCCGTTGCAGAGGAGGATCGTGAGAAGACAGCCTTCACGACTCCCATGGGCTTATGCGAGTTCAACAGTATGCCATTCGGTTTGTGCAATGCCCCAGGCACATTTCAGAGACTTATGGAGTGTTGTTTGGGCCACAAGAACTTTGAGACTGTCTTGTTATACCTTGATGATGTCATTGTCTACTCTCAGACCTATGAAGATCACCTCCAACACCTGAGTGAAGTGTTTGAGTCACTGTCCAAGTACGGGATGAAACTGAAACCGTCCAAGTGCCACCTGCTGAAACCCAAGGTCCAATACCTAGGACATGTGGTCAGTGCCGAAGGCGTAGCACCGGATCCGGATAAGGTCACCGTCATCAAGGACTGGCCAGCACCCATCAACCACAAAGAGGTACGTCAATTTCTAGGACTGGTCGGGTACTACCGACGATTCATCAAAGGCTATACCAAGATAGCCGCACCTATGCAAGATCTCCTAGTAGGTCAATCCAAAAACGGCAAGATCAGGGGACCCCCGTTCCACTGGGGCCCAGAGCAGGACAAATCCTTCCAAACGTTAAAAGATGCTTTAACTGGAGAAGAAATCCTGGCTTACCCTGACTACAATCTACCGTTTCTGTTGTACACTGACGCAAGTAATGAAGGTTTAGGAGCAGTCCTATCTCAACGTCAGCAGGGCAAGGAGAAGGTGATAGCCTACGCAAGCAGAAAGCTCCGTCCCACCGAAAGGAACCCGGAAAACTACAGCTCCTTCAAGCTGGAGTTCCTGGCCCTGGTCTGGGCGATCACAGAGCGTTTCAAGCATTACCTGGCATCCGCCCCCTTCACAGCTTTTACAGACAACAATCCTCTAACACACTTAGAGACTGCAAAGCTGGGAGCCCTAGAACAGCGTTGGGTAGCAAGACTCGCTAACTACGACTTCACTGTAAAGTACCGGGCAGGTCACAAGAACGGCAATGCTGATGCCCTGTCCCGAATGCCCCACCTTCCTGAAGAGGGAGAAGACATAGATGACCTAGAAGAGATTGAACTACCTGCTTTCCACCGTTCCGGTACAGCAACATGTCATCAGAGAAACCAGACACGTGTAGAGAGGACCGTGAACCCGTTACCTCACCATGACTGGAAGGAGGCTCAAGCCAACGACCCAGATGTCAGCCTGGTAAGGGATCTCATCACTCAAGAACACGCCAATATGGACTCTGATGCCTCACCAACTGCTAAACGCCTGTGGAAGGAGAAAGGAAGGTTGTTCGTCTACCAAGGTAAACTATGCAGAAGATACCTCAATCCGAGAACCCATGAACTCATCTGGCAGATTGTAGTTCCCAAGACTGAAGTCCAAATGATCCTTGAAGCATACCATGATGATGCAGGACACTTTGGATGGAAGAAGCTGGAAAGACTCCTGAAGGATCGGTTCTACTGGGTCGGTATGAGAGGTTCCATTGACAAATGGTGTAAAAACTGTGGACCATGTCACCTTCGAAGAAAAGACCATCTAACTCAGAAAGCTCCGTTGCAACCAATTGTTACCACTAAACCTCTTGAAATAGTTGCTCTCGACCACGTGAAGCTTACCCCAAGTCGAACCGGGTACACCTACGCTCTCACCATCGTCGATCACTACTCAAGATTCCTGGTAGTCGTTCCAGTTAAGGATTTAACTGCTGAGGTAGCAGCCAAAGCGTTCCAGAGTTACTTCTGTCGCCCCCATGGGTATCCAGACCAGGTCTTAACTGACCAAGGGCCAGCCTTCGAATCAGCTCTTTTCCAAGAATTCTTAGGGCTGTATGGGTGTAAGAAAATCCGCACCACACCTTATCATCCTCAGACGAACGGTTTATGTGAGAAGATGAACCACATAGTCATTGACATGCTCAAGACCTTACCAGTTGAAGAGAGAAATCAATGGCCAGAGAAACTTCCAGATCTCGTGGACATCTACAACCACATACCTGTCAGTTCGACAAATTACACACCTGCTTACTTGATGAGAGCAAGACCAGGTAAACTGCCTATTGATTTGCAGATGGGAACCGTTGAACCCACAGAAGATTCTTCTGACGAAGACTGGGTCAGCCAACGCCAAGAAAAGTACAAGAAAGTACAGGAGAGTGTTGAAAGGAACCTTGAAATCAGTAGGACCAAACAAGAAAAAGACTTCAACAAGCACGCCTCAGCTGAACCGCTAGCTATAGGTGATGTAGTGCTGAAAAGAAAAAGAAAAACCAACAAATTGGATAACAGTTGGGAATCCATACCTTACACCGTTATGCCGTCACACTTTGATAACTCAAAAACTTGTGTTATTAGCAAAGACAATGGGAATACTATTGCGACTGTCTCAAGGGATCATTTGAAGAAATGTCCGCCACAGTTAATCCCACAAGCAACCAGTTACCCTACTGTAACTCAAGATGAAGAAACTAAAGAAAATCTAGTCCTTACAGAAATTGGATACTTACCAGCTGATTGGCCACAAATAGGTGATGCATTCCTCATACCAGTTATGCACTTCTACCAGCCTACAGAAGATCAGCCAAAACCAAATCCAATCCAACAAGTCCAACAACAAGAAGAAATCCAAGTGCAAGATTTGCAGCCTGTTATCATGGAACCTGAGATTCCTGTAATCGGTCAGCCTGCTAGTCCCACAGTAAGAGAAGCCATTCCTAATCAACTACCTACAGAGGTCAGTCCAGTTGATAGACTCCGCACTTACTATGGTCTTACACAAAGCAGACATAGAGAAGTACCAACCACTTCGTACACTACACAAACAGCTTTGGAAACACCCACACTACGCAGATCCACACGTAGTACATTAGGCCAACCCCCACACAAGCTTGGAGAATGGGTTTAAAATGTAGTGGAAAATGTAACCTGTAAGTGTTGTAAATAATTAACCAGTTTTCAAAAACCTGTAAAAAGTAGTGTACAGAAGGGTGGAGGAACTGGGCTATGTCCCAAGTATACTAAGTTGGGGACAGAAAGCGCCTGGTAAGGTATAGAAGGTTAGTACCGGCCTCCCAAGCAGAGACACCTGTAGGGAATGTATAAAGTTTACCGTGTATCCCTGGACTTTACCTTTTTCCTTTTCAAAAACTTTGGACAATAGTCACAGGACTTGTGTGACCACTAACTTTACCTTTTTCCAGCCTGCGGCAGATGGACTAGTGCCGTACGGACTGCTTTTCACCTTTTCCACATTTTTCACTTCTTTTCAGTGATTTTTGTGTTTTCTTTAAGACTTTGTAAATTGAATGTTATAATATGCTTAGTGTTAAGTTGTAAAAAGAACTTTTTGCTCAGCCGGGAGAACTGAGTTTAACTAAGGGGGAATGTGGCACCCTGGCACCTGTTGGGCACCACAGAAATCCTTAGGCACAATGGAGTAAGTAACAGCACAGCAAAACCACAACACAAACAACACTTAGAACACCTGGTTTCACCCCGAGCCTCTAGGGGGAGCTACACTGGTGACTTCTAACCAGTTCCCCCTATAAATAGAGTCTTGGAGGGAGAAACTTCAGAGTGTGCAGTCACTTCAGAACTGTGAAGAGGGTGTGTGTGATCTCCAGCCTTATGAGACACACACTAGGCCCCAAACAGCCTGTTAGCCAGTGGAGATCCCTGCAATTGGGATACTAGGAAAGGAGAAACAACGCCCGCTACGTGTACCCCCGGCTATGGTGAGTCAATTGCAGCTTTGCTTAAAAATGATTGTCAAATAGTTTCACTGGTCCTTGTGGTCAGCGACGCCGCTGCGTCGCCAGTGACGTTTTTCTGCCAGATAGGGTGACTGACAGTAGATTTCTATTGAATATGTTTGAGAAAGGTGGCCAACCAGTATAGCTGGTTGGATAAAATGTGTATCATGTGAGGGTCTTGCCACAGACAGTTACACATGAACTGTGCCATGTGGGCCAAGCTGGCAAAAGGCAAATCTTCAGTGTCCCAACAGTAGGACCAGTACCCATCCTCCCCTCATACTGCCTCTCCTTATAAAACCCACCTCCTCTCCATCCAGGCTGGACAGACTTGAAGCTTGGTTGGGTGTCCCTTCTGTAGCATTACAGTAGGAGTTCCCTCTGTAGCACAGTAAAACAAGTCCTCTTCCTCCTTATCCTCCTCAGCTTTCTCCGCATCCCCCAATGTTGCCTCAGAATATAGGCTGGGCTGGGGAGTATCATCCATTCGAAAATGTGTCTCCATACCAACATGCTGGCCACACAGCAGCAGAATGGTTACGCTGATAATAGCCTGATCACCGCTCACGAGGTTGGTGTAGCAGTCAAAGTTCTCAAGGACCTCACAAATGTCTGCAATCCACACCCACTCGACAGTTGTTATGTGTGGTGGCTGAATCTAAATCTGACAGGCATGTTGAAGCTAGTATTCAGCTACTGCTCTCTGCTGCTCACTAAGCCTTGCCAACATATAATAGGTAGAGTTCCACCGTGGGGGCATGTTGGGAATGAGTCGGTGATTTGGCAAACTCAAGCACTTTTGCGCACTGTAAGACCAACAAAAGCTGTAGCAGAATGTCGTAAATGGGCGCTTATACGCCGCACCTTCTCAAGGAGGTACGGCAAGTCAGGGTAAATTTTAAGAAATTTCTGAACAACTAGGTTCAGCATGTGAGCCATGCATAGCCTGTGTACCAGCTTGCCGATCTTTAAAGCCGCCACCAGGTTACGTCCATTATCACAGACGACCAGACCAGGTTGGATGTGCAGCGGGGATAGCCACTAATCGTTCTGTTGTTTTTAAGCTTGCCACAGCTGTGCTGCAGTGTGTGGTTTCTGACCTAAACAGATCAGCTTCAGCAGAGCGTGTTGCCGCTTTGCCGATGCGCTGCAGCACAGGTCTGAGTCTGGCATTGATAGAGAGGGTAATTTTGTGGAGGCTGAGGAGCAGGAGGAGGGGAGAGAGGAACTGCAATACGAAGAGGTGGGAACCATGACAGATGTTGGGCTAGCTGTTCTTGGCGTGGGTAGGACGTGCGATGTTCCACTTAGCACCTTTGTGCCATCCTTCACCAGGTTCATCCAGTTTGCCGTGAGAGAAATATATCATCCCTGTCCACAACAACATGTCCAAGTGTCTGTTGTTAAGTGGACTTTCCTGGTTATGGCGTTTGTGAGAGCATGGTTGAGATTGTTTATCACGTTCTTGTGTAACGCAGGGACTGCACACTGGGCAAAATAGTGGTGGCTGGTAATACTGCATTGTGAGGTAACCACAAGCCTAAACGGAAACATCTCCACACCTAGTAATTTGGCATTGTGGGAGTTTAGTATTTGTGCTTGTGGGTGCATGGCTGGGTATTTACGCTTTCTTTCCAAGATCTCAGGCATGGACAATTGGATGCTTCATTGGGATAAGGAAGTGGATGTGGTTGATGTTTGTTCTGAGTGAGCAACTGCAGCTTGTGGGCAGGAGGTATGAGCACCAGCTTCCTGTACTGCAGATTCTGAAGGCCATAGCCCATGGCGACATGGCAGTGGTTTAACCCCCCAGATGCAGATTTGGTATCCTGGTGTTCCACCCACCTACTGGGGTGCTTAGCTGCCATGTGGTTTTGCATACTGGTTGTGCTGAGGTTGTTTTTGCCCTTGCCTCTCCTCAGCTTGGTATGGCAGATAGTACAGACTACAATGTTTTTCTCTGAATGACTTTCAGAGAAAAAATTCCACACAGTGGCTGAACGCCTCTTTGCCCTGACTTGGTCCTAGTGGGAGTGGTCTTGGGAACAGTTGACCCAGTTGTCATTTTGGGCATACCACAATGACCCCTTGGTGCCTGTATTGGTGCTACATATCCATCTTACTCTGTGTTGCTGTCATGGATATGTGTGCCAACAGTCCTGTTCGGATCAGTGGACTTATCATCGACCACCTTGTCTTCCATCTCATCCTCCTTTCCAGTTGACATTGTAGGCTGACCTGATGGCAACTGTGTCTCATCATCACCAGCCTCCACCTCTGGAGACAGTAAATGACATTCCTCCAAGTGGCTTTCTTCTGGCCACAGGTCCTCAAACACTTGAGCATCAATGCACAACACCTCCTCACGTCCCTTTGCAATACTGCACAGTGACAGGCCAGTGCCAATCAAACTATACAAACCAAAGAGATTCTCTGAGTTGCCAAGCTTGGGGTCATATGTCTCCTGTGACTGGTAATGGCGGGAGGAAGGAGAACCAGCTTCAGGATTAGATGGGCCAGGCTTCTGTGTATCAACATTTGACTGTGGGATCATGGAAGATTTGTTGCTGCTTGACAAATGCATAGAGGCCATGTCTGCTACCCATGACAGAATCTGCTCTTGGTCTTCTGGCTTCCACACACTTTACGTTCCAGATCGCAAAATGTTTCTAGGAGCAAAGTGGATGCATGCTTCTTCTTCTGACCTGACACAGACTCGCACATCACTGACAATACCACGTCCACATCCCTGTCCCTTACCAGCAGGCTTTGTGAGCATTTTATGGTTTGTTGACAGATTTTGGTGTGGATAGCACAAGCCAACCTAGCTGTCACAGCCAAAATAGTGGGTTAATTTGCCATGTGCAAGGTTTGTAGCAGGCAGTAGGAAGTTTTGTAGTAATGCTGCTTTGTGTTGGGCAAACCACCTTTTTAGAATCTGGACAGAAGCACCTATGGGTTAAATTGACTGCTGTGAGGTTAGTAGCAAGCAGTTGAAAATTTTGCAGTACTGCTGCTTTACATTGGGCAAACAACCTTTTTAGAATGAGGACAGAAGCAGCTGTGGGTTAAATGGACTACTGCAAGGTTAGTAGCAGGTAGTAGGAAGTTTTGCAGTACTGCTGCTTTACATTGACCTTGCAGGACACTGACCCAGCTGGAGTCACTCACCCTCCTTGTAGTCTAACTCTGTAGTGTGTCTCTTTAGCTCTCAAAAGAGCTGTTGTTTTGGTGGTATGATGCAGCTGCTGAACGGATCCTTTCAATTGTCCCTGCTCCAATATCTCTCCTTTTCTAATCTGCACTGAGGTACACTAGAGGTAGCTCTCACAAGGGCTTTTGTGTTTGAAAAGGCCTAACACTCTTCCTAGCAGCTGAGCGATCTGTCCATATTCTTGTAGAATGCAGGCTCTGGATGCAATGCGGGTAAAATGGCGGCAGGGCTTAAATAGCCCCTTTGAGTCATCTATACTGCTGGGCGGCCAGCCAATCACAGTAATGCCACAATCAAGATGTCTATGGCATTTCTGTGATTGGTTAAGAAGCCCAGTATGATTAGTGGTTGCAAGGGAGGCGCCAAAACTGCTGGGAGATACGAATATCGCGAGGAGAGTACACAAAAACTCACAAAATAATGAATAATGCAAATACCGTACTATTTGTGCGAATAGTGAATAGTAAGAATACACTCACTCATCTCTAGTAATTACTTGTTTTATCAGAGAAAAATGTGGCTCTCCACTGGTCTGGTTGCCACCGGGGGTACTGCACTCCTCCATTAGCGGAAGAGTAGTGCCCCTGTTCTAGAGATACTGGGATGGTAAAGTCAAGACCCGCACCTGCAACACACACGTAGGACTCTGGGCCGGGACGGTGGGTGGACCCAGGAGGGAGGGCCCAGTCTCGGCAAGGGGAAGAGGGAAATATAGACGAAGTTGGGAAGAAGGCAGAGAAGGAGTAGGAATTTGGAGTGAGAGTCGAGAGGTGGTGTGAGTTGTTAGCTCCCGTGTACTGGAGCACGGTCAATCTTGCCCCGGGAGGGAAAGACCAGACAGCGTAGAAGAAGAAGACTTAGATTATCCATATGCCTGTATCTAGCAGAGGAATAGAGGGGCTGCTGGAAGAAACAAGAGATCGGCCCTGAACACGACATGGCAGCTGTAGGCCCGAACCGTTGAAACCGGAGGCCATGAGGTCTTAAAGAGAACTGTGGCCACTAACCCGGCACAACTCGGAGAAGGCAGCCGTACAAGTGCATGGCACTAGGAAACGTTGCCAATCAATGCCTGTGGCTGTCAGTGCCCAAGCTCTGTGCACAGAGGTGCTGACAGGAAAGGCGAGGCAAATTAGAGGCAGCACCACAAGTGAAAGGAACACCGTTAGTGAAAGGAACGTCAGGAGTCAAAGGAACACCGAAGGGGGTCTCCACGACACTGTCCCAGTTCTTGAGAAACAGCTGCACCGGAGATTGGCAGGGGGAAGCACCTGGCGGCCTGGTCAGAATGTTGAAGTATAGATACAGAACTCCGACAGATGTGTGTGAGACTTTTCTTTGTGGCATCCACCGGCTGCAAAGACCGCTTGAAACACCAAGGTGCTAATGACCTGATGAACACTGGCCAATAACTGACTTTCCTACCCACTGCCCTGGGGATCCCGCTGGGCCCACAGGGAGTGAAACCATCCAATCTGCTGGTCATCGTCCTTAGAGGTTCTGCAACAGTGACAGCCGCACATAGCTGCACACTGCACGTGGCGTCACAAATACCCCTTTTACATCCCCCAACATCAAAACACTGTATCCCTTTTTGAATGACATTGCCAGGGCCATAGAGCCGGGTTGCCGCCGTGACATCTCCCAAATGCAAAAGGACTGCAAGATCCGCCTCTGTTCTGAGTATCCCCATTGCCCTGGACTGGGCGTGTCAAGAAAGCCACTTTAAGGAACCTGATTTTACTGTCTCCAGAGGTGGAGGCTGATGATGATGAGACACAGTTGCCCTCAGGTCAGCACACAATCTAAATCTGGAAGGAGGGTGAGATGGAAGATGAGGTGGTCAATGTTGAGTCCACTGATCCAACAAGGACTGTTAACATGCATAGCCATGACAGCAACACAAAGGAGGATGAATATGTAGCACTAACACATACACCAAGGGGTAGTGGTTTGCCAGAGTGAGAACTGAGTCAACTGTTCCCAAGAGCACCCCCACTGTGCCCCAAGACAAGGCAAGGAGGTGTTCAGCTGCTGCGTGGAAGTTTTTTTCTGAAAGTAATTCAGAAATACTTTGCAGTCTGTAGCATCTGCCATACCAAGTTGAGCAGAGGCCAGGGCAGAGGTAACCTGAGCACCACCAGTATGCAGAACCACATGGCAGCCAAGCACCCCAGTAGGTGGGTGGAACACCAGGGTTACAAAGCTGTGTCTGTGGGTCAAATCACTGCCCTGTCACCTGTGTTACGTCCTTCACAATCTGCAGTCCAGGAAGCAAGCGCTCATACCTCATGCCCACAAGTTGCGGTTGCTCACACACAGCAAACATTAACCACATCCTTGTCTGCGTGAAGTGTCCAGTTGTCCATGCCTGAGAGCTTGTGGAAGGATGAGACTTGTTGCCTGTTACATTGGGTGTTTTGCTTGGTTATGTGTTATATGCCTTTGACTGTTGGGATTCAATAACGTCTTACTATTGTGGTTCGCTCACCCTATGTTGTCTGAGTAGTGTTCAGCCCATGGTTAAGGAGTCCGGGCGTTCAGTTGGGATGAGCCCTGGTCCATGCGGTCTTTCTAAAGGTGTCCAGACCAGTGAACGAGAGCACCCACTGTCCCCAGTGTCTCCACAGTCCACCCCTTCCCATAGAAACCCGTTTCCTTCCTATGTCAACCATGACACGGCCCATAGGCTAAGTTTTACAAAGCCAAATCACTTGTGCACTGGACAAACCAGGACAGTATTCCTTCTCAAACCTAACTACTATTTTTGATTGTAGGCCCTTTTGATGGTGGCTTCTTACATCAAACATGACACAGCCCATAGAGCTAATTTTTACAAACCCAATGCACATTGTGCAGTGGACAAACCAGAACTGTACAGTAGTCCTACCAAATTAATATTTGTCATTGGAGGCCCTTGCCACAGCTTGTGCCACATTCTGGTTAAAGAGGACCTGTCACCAAACCAGGAGTTTTTTTTTCTCTCCCAGAAAGTCCTTTAGCCCCTCCCCCTGAGGGGCGGGGCCAAGCAGCAAATTCTGAAGAAAACAAAACTCTGTTTAAAGACTGCTGAAGAGGGAGAGAATGATTGGCAGCGGTGGGCAGATTACACATGCAGGGTGTGTGAATCTGCCCTTGGCTGCAGCCCCTAGCCACCTCCTATTTGGCTGGAGCATGTAAGTTTTCTAAGTGTATTATCTCGGGGTACAGGGCTGCTCATGTGCTGGATGACCCTTGCCTGCATGCTGCAGACATGCTGCATCCAGTGCTGTAATTAGATCACCATGCCTGGTTTGGTGACAGGTCCTCTTTAAGATAGGGGATACATATTCAATAGAAATCTACTGTTAGTAACCCTATCTGGCAGGAAAACATGCCTTGATTGTGCTACATTGTAAATGATGTAGGGGATACATATTCAATAAACATTTACACTAACTGTTGATGACCGACTGATGGACCTTAAAACTTGAATTGAGGGTCACAACTACTACAGAAGTCCATCGTAGATAATGTTTGTCAAGGGAGGCCCTTTTCTTGTCTTCCTGCATCTATGACACCGATGCCAGGAGTAATTTTTGGAAATACAATGCATATTCTGCATTAGACCAGGTAGTAGAGTATCAATAAGTCTTCTCTTCCTATATAATCTGGGGAATATTACCAGTCAAAATTTCTGAGACATTTGTAGAAGCTTCTCCAACCCATCCTGGAGGGGGGCACCATATGTCCTTTTCCCATTGACTTGCACAAGTGATATATTTGAGCTTATCATCCAGTTGACTAATGCAGCTTTATTTTTACAGTTCACAGAGTTCAGCCAAACCTGAGGATCACAGGCCGCAGTCACTGCTACCTTCTGGTACTGCATGTTGCTTTCCCTTCTTCTCTGTAGTCTCCACCCTTAAATGAGTTAAATGAGAGAGTGAGGGCCCTACATTATAATATATAGTGAAAAGCACTATATAGTGAAAGCACTCTCAAATGTACACAAGAGGGACCTCCAAAATCTTTAGACGATGGCCCTCCAAATGTATGTTACAGGGCACATCTGGGCCCTCAATAAAACAGGTTTCCTGACTACTACAGGCCCTCTGAACATTTGAATTTAGGGCCGCAGAATCACATGGTGGTGGAGGAAGAGGAGATGGAGGGTAAAGCCCAATGCTACAATGGGCACATTGCAAACTGCTATAGAATATGTATTCTACTACCGTATCTGAGTCTCAATGAGGGAGGGACCACTCAAATGTATAAGTAGAGGAGGAGGAGGACGAGGAGGGTAAAGCCCAAAGCCACAATGGGCACATTGTAAATTGCTATGGAATATGTATTCCACTATCTGTGTCTCAATGAGGTAGGGACCACCTGAATGTATAAGTAACAGCAGTTCCTCGAAAACGCAGGTCACAGATCAACATACCAATTTGCACATTATAGGTGGCCCTGTAAAGTGCTGGGAAATGGCTAACTAAAAATGATGTATGACAGAGAGACCTACAAAATGTATAAGTCAAGGCCCTCCCAATTGTAAAGGCACAAAATAGCCACAACAGTACTTCTGAACAAATGCTAAAAGGAATATTTTTATGTTTCTCTGTTTTATTTAGCCTTATTTAAAAGTTATCATGAAGGAAAAACTATTTGTGAACCTTTTTGGCCTGCAATTTAGGTTAGGTTTGATAGGTGTTCTTGTGTATCTGTAATACACCATATGTGAGTCAGAAATGCATGCAGGAATATTCTCCAGGCTCTTCCCATTCTGTTTAATCACTTTCCAACCAATTCCAGCCTTTTACTCAGGCCCCCAAACCTCTTTGTTGGGTCCAGTAGAAAATTACTCACATTTCCCATTGACTTTCATTATTCTCGCTATTCGGAACGAATACGCGATTATTACAAAGTACTCGGTAACGAGTATTGCGATTGCAAATATTTCGGTACTCACTCATCCCTACTGGTTAGCTCATAATTTTTTTTTCTCTTTCTGTGCAGTAGAATGATGTGCTTTAACAATAGAGTCTAACTTGGTCACATCTGTCCACAACAGTCTCCCAGAAGGATTTTTGGCTACTCGTCTACATTTTGGCATATTGCTGTTTAGGTTTTTTGTGTCTGTGTGAACAGTTCGGTCCTTCTAGATTTTTTCCCATAGCATTTCATTTCATTCAAATGTCGACAGTTCAAGCTGTTAATGTTGAACCGTTATCCTGCAGTACACCATCCGGGCTATCCTGAGTTGCAGCCTTTAATCAATTTTTCTCCTCAGTCCAAGTTCAGGGAAAATAGCTACAGTGCCATGGGTTGTACATGTCTTGATTATGATCTGTACCATAGACAAAAGAACATCAAGACCTCTGCAGATGGACTATTTATCCTTGAGATTGGTGATGTTTTCAATAATTTTGGTTTTCCAGTCCTCAGACAGTTCTCTTCTTCTGTTCTGCAAGATCAGATCCCACATGACCATGACCATCTTGCATCATATATATAATATACTAGATGGTGGCCCGATTCTAATGCATCGGGTATAGGGATGGGTGAATTACTCGCTACTATTTGGGACTCGCCCGAATAGTAGCGGACTCGGGGGACTCGCTACTCGCCGAGTTTCCTTAGGAATTACTCGGGGGTAGCGAGTCCCTGTACTTTTGCAGTGTGTATAGATACACTACAAAAGTACCCTAAAAGTTAATCTAAGGGGTTAAAAACAATAAACATTAATACTCACCTCCTGTACTCCTGTACCGGGACTGGTACCGAAGACCTCCGGCTGTTACAGGACCTCCGAGACCACCGGGAGAAGATGGGGAAAAGGACCTTGCAGTTCAGCCAATCAGCATTCGGCTAGCAGTCACATGGGTTTGTCATGTGACCGCAGTGCAGCCGCTTCACAACCCATGTGACAGCTAGCCGAATGCTGATTGGCTGAACTGCAAGGTCCTTTTCCCCATCTTCTCCCGGTGGTCTCGGAGGTCCTGTAACAGCCAGAGGTCTTCTGTACCGGTCCCGGTACAGGAGTACAGGAGGTGAGTATTAATGTTTATTGTTTTTAACCCCTTAGATTAACTTTTAGGGTACTTTTGTAGTGTATCTGTATAGATACACTGCAAAAGTACAAGTTACTACTCGGACTCGCTGGACTCGCAACGAGTACCGAGTCTCGGACCCGGACTCGTTAGAGTCCAGCGATTCCGAGTATTTCAGGATTCGCCCATCCCTAATCGGGTATTCTAGAGTATGTAAGTAGTTTATTTATGAAGATTTAAGAATAATGCAAAGTGAAGCTGGGTTTAAATCCTGCGCCAATATCGCTGATTGCTGGAAACCGGCCGGGCGCAACCAATCAGCGAAGCGGGGTTGAAATCGCGCGCCAATTTGCGGGCAGACTGTCCCTGTTGCTGATTGGTCGTGGGCGGCTGGCCTGACCAAGCAGCAACGCAGGATTTGTGTTACAGACAAACAGACAGAAGTAGACAATTACATAGTAGATACCAACAGCAGTACCGGTGTGCAGCGGTACCAGTGTGCAGCTTTGCCGGAGTCCAGGAGGGGGCTGGGGGACAGCGACCAGGTGCGGGCAGTAGGGGGCTGGGGAACAGCAGGCAGGAGGGGGCCATAAAGCGCTAACCATTGAGCCACCGTACAGTGCTAACCACTGAGCCACCGTACAGTGATAACCACTGAGCCTCCGTACAGTGCTAACCACTGAGCCACCATACAGTGCTATCCACTGAGCCACCATATACAGTGCTAACCACTGAGCCACCATACTGTGCTAACCACTAAGCCACCATATACAGTGCTAACCACTGAGCCACCATATACAGTGCTAACCACTCATCCACCATATACCACTCAGCCACCATAGAGTGCTAATCATTGAGCCACAATACAGTGCTAACCATTGAGCCACCATACAGCGCTAACCATTGAGCCACCGTACAGTGCTAACCACTGAGCCACCGTACAGTGCTAACCACTGAGCCACCGTACAGTGCTAACCACTGAGCCACCGTACAGTGCTAACCACTGAGCCACTGTACAGTGCTAACCACTGAGCCACCATACTGTGCTAACCACTGAGCCACCATATACAGTGCTAACCACTGAGCCACCATATACAGTGCTAACCACTGAGCCACCATATACAGTGCTAACTAGAGATGAGCGATGTTCGACTCGAATAGTTCTCCAATCTCAAATTCGAGTCGATTTTGGCGCTATTCGAGTCATTCGCTGAATTCGAACAATTTGGTTCCAATTCGGCGAATTTCGAACATGTTCGATTTTGGTTCGAAAATGCGGCAGATGCGGTCAGAAAACCGCATCTGCCGCATTTTGAGCCAAAATAAACATCCCCTAAAAGAAAGAGAGTGTTAAAAATAAAAAATAATCTATGCTCACCTGTCTGCGGTCCACCGAAGCCTCCGGCAAGGTCCTGCGGCTTTTAGAACCTGTGGTGACGTCATGTTCTCGCGCGAACTCCGGTCACATGACCGGAGTTCCGCGAGAACGTGACATCACCACAGGTCCTGGAAGCACAGGACCTTCCCGGAAAGCTTAAAATAGATATTTTTATGATTCGGACCCTTTCTATAATGTAAAAGTTACTTAAAGAAAGGGTCCGAAACATAAAAATATCTATTTTAAGCTTTTCGGCAAGGTCCTGTGCTTCCAGGACCTGTGGTGACGTCACGTTCTCGCGGGAACTCCGGTCACGTGACCGGAGTTCCCACGAGAACATGACGTCACCACAGGTCCTATTAGCAATAGGACCTTGCCGGAAAGCGTAAAATAGATATTTTTATGATTCGGACCCTTTCTTTTACTTAAAGAAAGGGTCCGAATCATAAAAATATCTATTTTACGCTTTCCGACAAGGTCCTATTGCTAAAAGGACCTGTGGTGACGTCATGTTCTCGCGGGAACTCCGGTCACGTGACCGGAGTTCTTGCGAGAACGTGACGTCAGCACAGGATGGAGGGCCAGTGGTCAGCACAGGATGGAGGGCCAGTGGTCAGCGCAGGATGGAGGCTCAGTGGTCAGAGCAGGATTGAGGCAGAGTGGTCAGTGCAGGATGGAGGCAGAGTGGTCAGTGCAGGATGGAGGCAGAGTGGTCAGCACAGGATGGAGGCAGAGTGGTCAGCGCAGGATGGAGGGCCAGTGGTCAGCGCAGGATGGAGGCTCAGTGGTCAGAGCAGCATGGAGGGCTAGCGGTCAGCGCAGGATGGAGGGCCAGTGGTCAGCACAGGATGGAGGCAGAGTGGTCAGCTCAGGATAAGGTTATGCACTTCCTGCACAATCTCGGTGTATCGCCTGGGAGCAGCGATAATGGCAGTGACCGTACCGAAGGTTTCTTCCTGGTCCAGGTCACGTGAGCGCTCAGATCACATGGCCCCGTGTCAGTCTGACGTCACAGCAGGTCCTTTACTTACAGGGATTATTCACCATCTCCAGCAGCTCCGGCCACAATACCCATATGGGGATTTGCAGTGCATAGAAAAAGTAAATCCAACTGAGGAAGACAGCAGACCGCTGTAGAAACACGTACTGGTGATAATCTGAATAAAGGAGGTTTGCTTTCAACAAGTATTCTCAGTCCCTTATTCCCATTCCTGAGCGCTCCTATATTTTGACCACAATCTTTTTCTATGTAGCGCAGGATGGAGGCTCAGTGATCAGCACAGGATGGAGGGCCAGTGGTCAGCGCAGGATGGAGGGCCAATGGTCAGTGCACATCCATCCCCCCCTCCCGTCCGCTCCGGTCTCACTCGCACCCGGTGTTTACATCGCCACTACAGCAGGTAATGAGCGGTCATGTGATAGGTGGGCTGAAGTGACGTGCACAGAGCCTGTCACTTGACCGCTCATTACCTGCTGTAGCAGCAATGTAAACATTGGGTGCGGGTGAGACGGAGCGGCGGGGTGGGGGGGAATGGAACGGGCGGGGGGGAATGGAGCGAGCTGGGAAGGGAATGGAGCATGGGGGGTGGGAATGGAGCGAGTGGGGGAGGGAATGGAGCAGCGGGTGGCGGGAATGAAGCAGCAGGTGGCGGGAATGGAGCGGCAGATGGCAGTGGCGGGCGGCAGCAGCGGGCAAGAGGGGGTCGGAGGTGGGCGCACCCGCTCCAGTGGGCGGGTGCGGGTAGGAGGAGGCAGACAGCGTGGTGTCTGTGAGGGAAATCGTGCGTCGCTGATTGCATCACAGCCGCGGCGCATGGATGTTTTGCATACTCCTCGCTCACTGTTGGCCGCTGCTGGCGGCCACCAATGAGCGCCCTGGGGCTGGCGTGCGATTTCCGTGACAGACAGAGAACATTAGGTAATTATATAATAGATACAGTGCCTTGTGAAAGTATTTGGCCCACTTAAATTTTTTAACCTTTTGCCACATTTCAGGCTTCAATCATAAAGATATAAATTGTAATTTTTTTGTGAAGAATCAACAAGTGGGACACAATCATGTAGTGGAACGAAATTTATTGGGTATTTTATACATTTTTACAAATAAAAAATGAAAAGTGGGGCGTGCAATATTATTCGGCCCCCTTGAGTTAATACTTTGTAGTGCCACCTTTTGCTGCGATTACAGCTGCAAGTCGCTTGGGGTATGTTGCCCATTCTTCCTTGCAAAACAGCTGGAGCTCAGTGAGGTTGGATGGAGAGCGTTTGTGAACAGCAGTTTTCAGCTCTTTCCACAGATTCTCGATTGGATTCAGGTCTGGACTTTGACTTGGCCATTCTAACACCTGGATACATTTATTTTTGAACCATTCCATTGTAGATTTTGCTTTATGTTTGGGATCATTGTCTTGTTGGAAGATGAATCTCCGTCCCAGTCTCAGGTCTTTTGCAGAGTCCAACAGGTTTTCTTCCAGAATGGTCCTGTATTTGGCTCCGTCCATCTTCCCATCAATTTTAACCATCTTCCCTGTCCCTGCTGAAGAAAAGCAGGCCCAAACCATGATGCTGCCACAACCATGTTTGGCAGTAGGGATGGTGTTTTGAGGGTGATGAGTAGAGATGAGCGGTGTTCGATTCGAAATGTTCGCCAATTTCAAATTCAACCTGTTTCGGACGATGTTCGAGTCATTCGACGAATGCAAACAATTCGCTTCAAATTTGGCAGTTAGAGGTTATGTTTTATAATGCTTCGTTCACCAAAAGCATAACTGGATTTTCACACTAAGGGCCCTTTCACATCAGCGTTTTTCGTAATTCGCGGCAGATGCGGTGAAAAAACCGCATCTGCCGCGTTTGCCGCATAACCGTTCCACTTGCGGCACGGTTGCGGTTTTTCCCATAGGAAGTATAGGGGGACTTGCGGCAGATGCGGCAAGTGCGGTTTTGCACTTGCGGCAGGTGCGGCAGCGAAAAAAACCGCGGCTGACCGCGGTTTTTTTTTGCTGCCGCACCTGCCGCAAGTCCAAAACCGCACTTGCCGCATCTGCCGCAAGTCCCCCTATACTTCCTATGGGAAAAACCGCAACCGTGCCGCAAGTGGAACGGTTATGCGGCAAACGCGGCAGATGCGTTTTTTTCACCGCATCTGCCGCGAATTACGAAAAAAACGCTGATGTGAAAGGGCCCTAATACTGTTATTCAATGTTAATATACAGTTTTAGTGTATAGTGGGCAGGGGGAAGGGGGCAGGGGATAGATCTGTGCTGAAATAATGGCGAGCTCCATTTTTTTTTCCTTACAACATGTACAGCGGGGCTGTGCAGTCACACACACAGCAAAGTGCATTTTTTGCACACAAGCAGGGGTATGTGGCATTGGCTGTGTATGTCGCATGTCCTTGCCCTATAAGACCCAGCCATTTTCCCTGTCGCCACCATTTCCTCACTGCTGCAGCTCTGTGTCAGATGGCACCGCTGCTGCTGTGTGCGCTATACAGTGTTACACTGTCAGTTAGTCAGCCAGATAGCGAGCGAATTTCAAGTTAGATAGAGAGATAGGTTTAGGGAGTAGGGACTAGTTGTAATATCAGCCTTTTTGAGGGCTAGTTCATAGAAGTAGGGACAAGTTGTAATATCAGCCCTTTTGAGAGCTAGTTCAGAGAAATAGGGACTAGTTGTAATATCAGCCCTTTTGAGGGCTAGGTTAGAGCATTCCTAGCACTTTTTTGCCAGGCAGGTCTGTTCCAGTGCTGTGCAAGTGTTTTTCAGCATCTAGCCAAAACTAGCTGAGCCAATTATTTTGGGCTAGTAGTGTAGCACTGCTGTGAAGCAAGCTACAATACCCGTCTATCTAATACCAATTTTTTACTGCATCTAGCCCAGGCAATGCTTTTGAGTTAGTGGCAGTGTCTGGTAGTCAGCGGTGTAGCCCACCTATGAAGCAAGCTACATCGCCTGTTTATCTAATACCAATTGTTTACTGCATCTAGCCCAGGCAATCCTTTTGGGCTAGTAGCAATATCTGGTAGTCAGCAGAGTAGCCCACCTGTGAAGCAAGCTACACCTCTTATGTACCTAATAACAATTCTTTACTGCATCTAACCCAGGCAATCCTTTTGGGCTAGTAGCACAGTTTCGCCACCCAGCTCTGCTCGGTTTCCAGCCATAGTTTTTTGTACCAACAACTACAGAGAGGCCTATTAGTTAACCTCCAAAATGAGTGGCAAAAGGCCTGCTGCTGGAAAGGGGAATAGGCATGTTGGAAAGGGAAAAAAGTTTGTGTCCGTGGGGTAGGTGGTAAAACAACAGCAACATCTGCAGGAGAAAGACCATCTTCCAGCCAAACTAAGATGTCTACTTCTTTTCGTGGACAATCTGATATGATCCCTTTCTTACATACACAAGTCACACGACGATTGCTACAAATTGTAGATGAGGCACAAAAAGAGCGGCTGCTTGAATGGATTGCAAGCACTTCATCAAGTGGGCTCTCCTCCACCTCAACTTCAACATCACAAATACACCAGTCCTCAGAGGTGTCACCCCAATCGCACTTGCTTCCTCACAGCTCCCAAGTCTCCAGCCACCCTCTGAGTATGGGGTAAGACAAATGGTTGAGTATACAGAGCTGTTCACTCATACTATAGCCTGGGAATCAGAGGTCTGCTCCAAAGCTTCTGTGAGTCCAGACGAGGAAATGATCTGCACTGATGCCCAGAAGCTTTGTGAATTGGATCCAGGCGCAGATGAAGAAGGTTCTGAGCAAGCATAATGTAGACCCTCATTCCGAAACTGTAAGTCCCGTTGGTGGAGACAATGAGGAAGATGCTGATGAGACTGAGATACCTGAGTGGAACGACAACTTGACTTTTTGGTCAGGGCAGGAAGAGGTTGGCTCTGAGGACGACAGGTGTGAGAGCACACAGGGTGATGATGAGGTTGGAGATCCCACTTACTGTCAACCCACAGTCAGCCAGTCGAAGAGGGGCAGCAGAGGAGGTGGAGGAGGCTGCTAGTGATGACAAGGTTAGGTTGTGCCTTCCTGGACAGAGACGGAGTACTGGAAGCACGTCAACAACTGCATCCTCAACCACAACTCTGCCTCTGAGCAGAAGTCGTGGTGGCTCTTCTTCAGGTCACATGGGCTCTAAGCCTTGCCTAGCTTGGGCCTTTTTTAAGATCGCAAAGGATGACCCAACTCAGGATGACATAGGGGTAGAAAAGTCCAAGTCCTTGCGGATCCATGACTTGTTCATCTTGATGAACGTTAGTCTGTCTACATTGTCACTGGACACAGAGAGAACGCTGGCTATGGGGCACGACAAGATCTCCAAGGCGTGAGTGGCGAGCTCAGACCATTTTTTGTAGATTGGAAGCCCAAAATGAGCAAGGGTCTAGTTCCACAGTCATGGCATCGATGTTCACTTGGAGATAATCCTGTATCATCCTCTCTAGACGTTGACTATGTGTCAGACTTCTTGTCTCCTCTGGCTTTGCAAGAGATGGTCTAAAAAATTGGTGAAACTATTCCACAAAATTGGTGTTACCACCAGATACGGTGTTACTGTTACGGTTTGAGTGATGACTCAACAGTTCCACGGTTGGCAACTTAGAACTGTGAGATTCACTATGTGCACCGCTGGTGTTTTGTGGAATAGCAGAACTAAGATTCTGTAACAGCTTCTGCTGATACTCCTCCATGCGTGAATCCCTTTCTATAGCAGAAATTATTTCAATAAATTTACTTTAGTACCGGGGATCTAAGAGTGTGGCAACCCAGCAGTCAGCATTACTTCAAATTCTGACAATCCGAGGGTCATGTTGCAGGTAGTGCAGCAAGAAGGCACTCATGTGTCTTGTGCATCCAGGAGGCCCAATTCCTTGTTGTGTTGGTGGCGGTGAGGTAAGAATCATGCTTCCTTCCTCTGCCCTCTCCCCCCAACCTCGCACAACAGAAATGTGATCAAGGTCTCCCACATCTTCTGACTCTTCCATGCCCATCGCCAGTTCGTCCTCCATTTATTTCTTGGCTCCTGCACCTTCCTCAACAGTTTGGCTGCTACCATGCGCCCTCATTAATCCCTCTCCCCTACCCTCCCATGCCTGTCGCCTTGGTGCTGCCAACCGTGAGGACCTTGGAAATCTTGTTATCCCTTCCGCATACGACTCCTACTGTATTTCCTCCCCTCCTCTTGTCCCACCACCTGACTCCGAATACTGTTTAAAGTGTGCTGCAGCATGTAAATGACCGGAATAGTCATGCTAATAATGGCATCGTCAGCACTAAACATCTTCATCGCCATTTCAAAACTGTGCAGAAGGGTGCATAGGTCCTTGATCTGAGACTACTCCAGCAGCGTGATTTGCCCCACCTCTGGATCTCGTTGGCCCAGGTTATACGTCATAACGTATTGCATCAGGGCTCATCGGTGCTGCCACAGTCGCTGCAACATATGCAGTGTTGAATTTCCTCGTGTTGGCACATCGCATTTCAGCCGGTGAACTAGCAGGCCGTACGACTTCTGTAGAGATGCAAGTTGTTGAGCTGCGGGTTGCGAACGGCGGAAGTAAGCTCACAGCAACCATGCCATCTGCAGAAGCCCATCTAGGCCGGGATAGTTGGCTACAAATTGCTGGACAACCACGTTCAAGACGTGTGTGACATTGCCCTGGTGAAGGGCAGCACCCAGGTTTGCAACATTGTTGCACACGGCCTTCCCTGGCTGCAGGTTCAGTGGAGACAATCATTGATGAAACTCGGTCTCCAGAGCTGACCACAACTCCTCAGCTATGTGACTCATATTTCCCAGGCATTTCAACGTAAACACCGCCTGATGTCGTTGAGCCCTGCTGCCAGCATTTTAAGGAGGTGTGCAGGATTCCTTCTGCACAGTTAGAACGCAGGTGGCATTACCAGACAGGCTTTGGGTGCAGGTGGAGGACAGAGACGAGCTTGAGGAGGCAGAAGCAGTGGAGGAACTTCTACATACTGAGGATTGACGCACAACTCGTGGGGATGGCAAGACTTGGACAGCAGCCCCTTCTCCTGCTGTCACCATAGTTACCCAGTGCCCAGTCACTGACATGTAACACCCATGTCCATGCTTACTGATCCATGTGTCTGTAGTGAAATGCACCCTGTCACACACAGAGTTTCTCAAGGAAGTGGTGATGTTGTGTGTGACATGTTGGTGTAGCATAGGCACAGCTTTCTTTGAGAAGTAGTGACGACTGGGCATCTGATACTGGGGCACTGCGACGGACATAAGGTCCCAAAAATCCTCTGTGTCCACAAGGCGGATAGGCAGCATTTCTGTAGCCAACAGCTTGAAGATGGTAAAATTCAACCTCTTAGCTTTGTCATGGCTAGGAGGAAATGGTCTTTTACTTGTCCACATCTGAGGGACCGAGGGCTGGCTGCTGTGCTGAAAAGGGGTTGAGTGGGGTGTCCCCGGCAAACTCCTGGTCTGTGAGGAAGGTGCAGGCAGAGATATTATGTTGCCTTCATCCAAAGGTGGTGCTCTCGATGTCAGAGAGCACTCAACACTTCCACTTCCAAAAGAACTGATGACCTGCCAATCACACTGGCTGTTGCGGGTAAAGAGGTGGAAGGTCTGCGTCGAAAAGCATGTGTGACTGCTGTCCCCACAGTCACAGAGGATGAAGAGGCCGCGGATGCACTTGATGGGGCAGACAGTGGTTGGCCCGGCCCACTAGGCCGCATTGTAGCACAGCGAGCTTCCCACTGCGACTTATGCTTCGTATCCATGTGATGGTTCATGCATGAAGTACTCAAGCTATTGATTTTTTGGCCTTTACTTGGATTTTGGTAGCAAATCTTACAGAAAACATAGGGAGACTAAAGGCTTGTGGATTTTTTAATGTGCTGCATCAAAGTCACCTCACCAACCATTTGCAACTCTGGGGCAATTGATGCCACTTAAGTGGTGTCTGTGCCCACATTTTTGGAAAAAATGGAGACTCTTGTTGGAGTCCCCTTGCTGTGTTTTACATGATTTTAGAAGGGCATGACATGCCTATGTCTGTGTCTCCTCCTCCTTTTACTCCTCCACCTCTTTTCTTTTCGCATGACTATATGTACTTGTCACTTTTCCATGTGTTTGTTGTGTCTTCTGAGTAGTTTATAAGCTTCTAGACACATTTGAAGGTGTTTTCTATGTGTTTTCTATGTGTTTGTATGATTTGTGTTTGCCTGCCATTGTTTTCAATGGTGTTCAACAGTGTTCGACGAATATTCGACGAA
>JARQOC010000003.1:191608931-191693154 GCA_033576535.1 Allobates femoralis | reverse complement strand
ATAGTCTCTGCATTCTAAAAGCCAAACTGCCACATGATGTCGACTATCAGCAGTAACTGTGGTATTAGTGTGGCGTCACCAATGACAAAAGCAAGGAGGTTTACAGCACTATGTTCAGATATGGATGTGAAAGTCCTGTTCCCTTCCTCAGCCATTGCATTAATTATCCTTCTGATTTAGGTATATGTCTCTTGTCTGTACCACTTGGTTCTGACCCAACTACCTAAACATTTCTCTTAGCCAGCTCCACCAGCCAACCCCTACAACAAGGACTTAAAGAGGTTTTTCACTACTAAACTGACCACCTTTCTGTTGTCCTAACCCTTCCTAACACTTTCCCAATATACTTCTACTCCCTAGTTTGCTCCTGTAATCTTATCTCTTAGGGTACCTTCCCACGCGGCAATATTGCTAGGCAATTTCACTGGCAATTTGCTGGTTGCAGTGAAATCATGGACACATTGTTCTATTTTGTTGCTGTGTACAAATAGAACAATGTGTCCATGATTTCACTGCAACCAGCAAATTGCCAGTGAAATTGCCTAGCAATATTGCCGCGTGTGAAGGTACCCTAAGAGGCTCTATTGCTGTTTTAGCTTTGATCCTTACAGTTGGATTCGGACCAACTGAGCAGGACACATCACTGATGTGTGGGGCTAAGAGGAGAGTGAAGAATGGTTTGGACATCTGTGCACAGACTGATGTCACTCACAGAGAGGTAGTCCAGCCCCCACCAGTGACATGACCTGCTCAGTTGGTCCAAATCTGGTCTCCAGCTAGGAGGATCAAAGCTACAACAATCATAAAGGTATTTATGAGCTTCTTAGAGATAAGATCACAGGAGCACAGTAGGTAGTAGAAGTATAATGGGAAGGAATATTTAGGATGAAAGAAAGGGGATCACATTAGTAGTGGAAAACCTCTTTAACCAAGGGACCCTCTGTACTTACACATACCTGAAAAATGATTAACAGGTGAAGGTCAAGACTCCCCTGGGATCTGATAACCTATATAGAACTACAATGGATAGAGTTTATGCCTCTCTATTAGAGGGAATCCTTGTTTTGTCATTGTAATTTTAAGTTTGTGTTATTATGTGCTGTGTGCCTATGTTAATGGTATAATAAAGTATTTTTGTATATTTTACAACATAGTTCGATATACAAGTTTTTAAATGTGCTATTTGTTCTCCACATCAAAATTGTCCAGACTGTTCCACAGTGGTATTTGGCATGCTAATATTTTTGTTGGTGCCTTGTTTTAAGCTTTTTCATGTCATTACAATGTTCGCTGATTTAGTATTGAATAGTCAGCTTAGGGAAATTAGTTTACAGCTAAAGCTCTTTAAAATTAGTGAATATAAAAACCCTACCAAGTTCTATGACCGATATCACTGTTAAGAGATCTCCAGCTATCTCGAGTTTCTGACACAAGATTGACTGCAATGACACCTTTTTCATCTTACTTCAGAAGATATCAATGGCGCAAGTACCATGTAAAACGCTGAGGTACAATGAGTTCTTTCCTTAGATCAAAAGATTTCAGATTTGCTTTATAAAATGACTCCAGGCTTAAACTAATCCGAGGCAATCTTATACCGGTGGTAATATCATGCTTTGACCAGAGAGATCTAAGTATGCTGCCAATCTAGTTGAAGAATGCTACGTGGCATAGGGATGACATCATGGAAGCCTTTGTCAAGTTTGACACAAGTGCCCTATAGCAAAAGGAGCTCAGGTGTCGGCAGTTTTTTTATTTTATGTGCATTTGGGCATTTATTTTGAAACGTGGAAAGGAAGATCTTGAGTGTTCGAAATGAAAATAATAATTGTATGTTACCTAATCAGCTTGATATATAGAATAAAATTGAAAAAGGCTTGGTTCATTTTAGGAAGTATGCAAAAGTGTATTCATTTTCATTATGCTATATCTGGAAACTGAGTGAATAGTGGCCCGTGAAAAAAAAAATCTATTTTTCAGCAACTCAAAAAAACCCCACTGGTAATTATATACAAAAATGTTTTGCAACACCAAGAAAAAAAGCATATTAATGAAACACTGGAGAGTAATTATCTCACTGTATGATTTACTGCTATATCTGTGTGACAGGCAGCTTTTTTTTCTCAGCTAATAGCAGTCACTTTTTGAAAGTTATTGGGAAAATTAACATTAAAATGTTGCTTTAGGAGAAGCAACTTTCCGCTCTCACCTGCAAAATATTTTAACTATTTCACTAATACCGTATATACTCGCGTATAAGCCGAGTTTTTCAGCCCAAAAATTGGGCTGAAAAGTCCCCCCCCTCGGCTTATACGCGAGTCAGTGTATACAGTGTATACAGTATACAGGCCCGCACCCATCAGTATACAGGCCCTCCCTTGCAGCACAAACCTGTAAAGGAAGAGATTAGTATACTTATCACTGTCCCGCTGCCGCTGTCCCGCCGCCGTCATCGCGCTCCTCCGTCTTCATCCGTCTTCTTCCGGCTTCCTCCGGTCGGCGCAGGCAATGACGTCATTGTTTGCGCGCCAGAGGAAGTCGGAAGACGCTGCATGAAGACGGAGGAGCGCGATGACGGCGGCGGGACAGCGGCAGCGGGACAGTGATAAGTATACTAATCTCTTCCTTTACAGGATTGTGCACCAAGGGGGGCCCTGTATACTGATGGGGGGGCTGTATACACCTCTGGGGCTGCGTGTATACTACCACTGGGGCTGCTGTATACACCACTGGGGCTGCTGTTTACTACCTCTGGGGCTGCTGTATACACCACTGGGGCTGCTGTATACTACCTCTGAGGCTGCTGTATACTACCACTGGGGTTGTATATACCTCTGGGGCTGCTGTATACTACCACTGGGGCTGTATATACCTCTGGGGCTGCTGTATACTTCCACTGGGGCTGTATATACCTCTGGGGCTGCTGTATACTACCACTGGGGCTGCTGTATACTACCACTGGGGCTGTATATACCTCTGGGGCTGCTGTATACTACCACTGGGGCTGTATATACCTCTGGGGCTGCTGTATACTACCACTGGGGCTGTATATACCTCTGGGCTGCTGTATACACCACTGGGGCTGCTGTATACTATCTCTGGGGCTGCTGTATACTACCACTGGGGCTGCTGTATACTACCACTGGGGCTGCTGTATACTACCACTGGGGCTGTATATACCTGTGGGGCTGCTGTATACTACCACTGGGGCTGTATATACCTCTGGGGCTGTTGTATACTACCACTGGGGCTGTATATACCTCTGGGGCTGCTGTATACTACCACTGGGGCTGCTGTATACTACCACTGGGGCTGCTGTATACACCTCTGGGGCTGCTGTATACTACCACTGGGGCTGTATATACCTCTGTGGCTGCTGTATACTACCACTGGGGCTGCTGTATACTACCACTGGGACTGCTGTATATACCTCTGGGGCTGCTGTATACTACCACTGGGGCTGTATATACCTCTGGGGCTGCTGTATACTACCACTGGGGCTGCTGTATATTACCACTGGGGCTGCTGTATACTACCACTGGGGCTGCTGTATACTACCACTGGGGCTGCATATACCTCTGGGGCTGCTGTATACTACCACTGGGGCTGCTGTATACTACCACTGGGGCTGCTGTATACACCTCTGGGGCTGCTGTATACTACCACTGGGGCTGTATACTACCAGTGGGGCTGCTGTATACTACCACTGGGGCTGATGTATACTACCACTGGGGCTGCTGTATACTAACCACTGTGGCTGCTGCTGTATATACCACTGGGGCTGCTGCTGTATATACCACTGGGGCTGCTGCTGTATACTACCACTGGGGCTGCTGTATATACCTCTGGGGCTGCTGTATACCACACTGCTGGGGGCTGTATACCTGTTGCTGGGGTCCACCCTCGGCTTATACACGAGTCAATAGGTTTTCCCAGGTTTTGGGGGCAAAAGTAGGGGGGTCGGCATATACACGGGTCGGCTTATACACGAGTATATACGGTAGCTTACGTAAATTAATTATGTACAGAACATAAGCCTTAAAAAGTTAAAGAAGATGGCTAGTAAGGAAGCATGTCTATTTCTATGACAAAATTAGAATAGAAATGATGGAAATAAGTGTTCTAGATTTGGTATTAGGTTTCATAGGTAGACACTTGAATGTTAAGATGGGAAAGAACCTGTCCAGCCGCTAGATGATGAGGCAAGCTTTTGTCGTTTGTGCCTTCTTGGTGTATGTTGCTATTTTTTCATGAAAATCATAGATAGTATTCCAGTAGTTATCTGTCAGTGATTTTCTATCACTAGTTATATATTACATATTTATTCTTAAGTAATATTGATCTCCACAGTGTCCCTTTATGCACATTAAAGCAAATCACCAATCATTCCAGTTATGGGAAAAAGCTCTATTTGCCATTTTGTTAAAGCACAGAGAGCCTACAAAAGATTAAAAAACATACTTCACCCTCACAGTTTGCCTTCTAATCCTCTATTTCGCTTCTTTTTTCCTTCCCCCTTTGTGCACATGTTCTTTGGCCTGCTAACTGCTGACAACAGTGGAATCTGGATTGCATTACTGCTATATAGAATAGACTTATAGAATGAATGTACCTAGTGCATATATTGGCCAATTAATGAGAGCCTACAAAGCACAACAAGGTGTACATTTCTTTGATGGGACTTTAAACCAAATATTTATTAAAAACAGGTCTTCCCCGGGCTAAAAGGCTACAAAACTAAAGGACAGGTGGGATCAACCACTTATTAAAAACAGTCTTAGGCTAGGGTCACACTTGGCAAATTCTAAGTCCCCTGCGTGTTTTTTTCTCCCTCTGCAGCCTTCACGCAGGCTGCAGAGCCGAGAACGCGGTCCCTAGCAACCCACTGTGTATCATGGATACCAGCTACACTGCGGGCTGTGGGAAGTGCGTATTTCACCACGCACAGGGGAACGCAGGGGATTCCATTAAAGCTGAATTTGTGAAACTTGACTATTTGGTCTAATTTAATTTAGGTGCATAGATTCGAGCAAGAGTAGAAAAATATACGGCACTCACTAGCAGATATAGTCTTCACTATTTCATCTGAAGCAAATAAAGGTGCGGCAGGGAGGGGAAGCAGGAGCGATGGAAACCGCTGATGTTTTGCACAGCACACACGCTTCAGTGGGTCCTCTTCTGCAGCAGTTGTCTATTGTTCCTGCTCCCCCTCCCTGCTCCCCTTTAGTTTACTTTAGAAGAAATAAAGTTAAGACTTTATCTGCTGGTGAGTGTCATCTTTTTTTTTTCTCTTGCTCAGATTGATGTGGTGACTGGACTGTGCACCATCTGAATTTAGCCCTGCTGTGCCTTAATGATCAAAGGGGAATACTACTTGTCGAAGTGTGGTGGTCCTGGGCTCTCTGCAGTTTCTTTGGTAAATTCTGCAAACATAACACAATGCAACAAATAGTAAGCAGGTACAACAAATGTGAGGGATTAAATATAGAAGATAACTGTAATGCCTCCGTTTTGAGACTCCATTTCTGGTGATCTTCCCTGATAAGCCCCAGCCTTTTTCCTTTCTTTCTAACTACTAATGATAGTTAGTTATCTTTGCTTTTCTTCCCTTGCTTTGCTGCTAGTCAGATGTTTCTCCCTTTACTATTTTGACTTTGTCCTATCACACCTTGAGTCTGGCTGTTTATAGTTACCTTGCACCAGTCTTCTTTGTTGGCTCTATTTCTAGGTGGATTTCAGCTAAGGAGTTGCAGCCCTGCAACTAAAAAAGAAAAAAGGAGGGAGTGTACATAGGCTTTTATCTGTGGTGACAGAATTGCTACTATGTGTAGTAGACTCACCTTATTTAGTTGTCTGAGTCACAACCAACTGAAAGAGCATATAAGAAAATGGCCGCTGGAGATCCCCATGTCCAAGAAATCAAATACAACCAATAAGAAACTGGAATGGTATTACACGAACTAAGGAGACAATCCGGATACTTATAATTCCTTTATTCGTGCCGACGCGTTTCGTAGCATCTGCTACTTCATCATGGTAATAAGATTCAACCTGATGAAGCAGCAAATGCTATGAAACGCATTGGCACGAATGAAGGAATTGTAGGTATCCGGATTGTCTCCTTGGTTGGTGCAGTACCATACCCAGTTTATTATTGGTTTTATTGGAGCTGAGCAACTAAGAGATTTTGCCTGCTATACAAAGACCAGTTGTGTTACTGCTATGTATTTGCTCATTTACCATCCTAATATGATTCATTGGACCTCAATTAGGTTGATGAGATGTTTCCTTTGCTTTGATTCATTATTCTCCTTTTTCCTTCATTCTGCATGTGCCTTAAGTTTCCGCACCTTGGACCCACATTCTGCCTTAAATTTTGCCTTAAATATTTGAAATGCATGCTTGATGGGTTTGAGATCTAGTGATTAACTCGACCATTGCAGAATATTCTACTTATTTGCCTTAAAAACTCCTTGGTTACTTTCACACCATGTTTAAGGTCATTGTCCAGCTGTAATGTGATGTGTCTTTAAATCAATTTGTATAGACAAGGATGGTGTTGCACTGCTCTCAAATATAAGAAGGGGTGCAATATTGCATGTGACAAAATGTACGAGAAGGGGAGAAGATCATGCAAAAACCAATTGCACACCCATTATCAAAACACAATTTTATTTAGTATCAAAAAAATGCGAACAACACTAAATTAAAACAATTTAAAACCAGGTAGGTCCTAGTATATCAGATTGCCATAATAACATTAACACAACCAATTGGCCTAACGATGCCCATACTTCAGGAAAGTTGTTAAACCCATATCTTGGGGGAACTTAGTTCCTATAATAGTCAAAGTCAGAGAAACCAAGACAATCACTGATAAAGTATATCCCAAAGAGAGGCAACCATCATAAAGAATATACCATTCCCAATTAGATGCTGCAAACTGGGTGACTGGGGGCCCTACGCATTCCGCTGCACATGGCAGCTTCCTTAATGGAGTCTTCATTGGACCTCAATTAGGTTGATAAGATGTTTCCTTTGCTTTGATTCATAAATCTCCTTTTTCCTTCATTCTGCATGTGCCTTATGTTTCCGCACCTTGGACCCACATTCTGCCTTAAATTTTACCTTAAATATTTGAAATGCATGCTTGATGGGTTTGAGATCTAGTGATTAACTCGACCATTGCAGAATATTCTACTTATTTGCCTTAAAAACTCCTTGGTTACTTTCACACTATGTTTAAGGTCATTGTCCAGCTGTAATGTGATGTGTCATTAAATCAATCTTGCTGCATTTGGTTGAATCTTAGGCTGGCTTCACACTGTAGGATTTCCCCTGATCAGTGTCCATCAGATTTGTGTGCCAAAACCAGGAGTGTCTCCAAAACTCAGAACAGGTGTCAATCTTTCAGTTATAGTTTTTCACTGCAAGTTCCTCTCCTGGTTCCTCTCCTGGATTTGGCACCCAAACACTGATGGACACTGATCAGTGAAAAACTGCAGTGTGAAGCCAGCCTAAGGTGAAGTTTAGCCCTGTCTGCTTCAGAATTTCTTCTGCTGCTTTTTGTTTAAGTCATAACATCAATTAACAGTAGTGACACATTGTCATTGGAAGCTATGAATGCCCATGCTATGCCCATGCTATCACACTGTGTCTGCCCTGTTTTGCAGAAGATGTAATGTGCTTAGGATCATGAGGCATTCCAAGTCTTCTCCATACTTTATTCTTTCCATAATTCTGGTACAGGTTGATCTTAGCTTCAACTGTCCAAATAATGCTTTTCCAGAACTAAATTTGCTTTTTAAGATTTTTTTTAAAGTCTGATCTGGCCTCTCTATTTTTAAGGCTGAATAATGGTTTACACCCTCTGTATTTGCTCTCTAGAATGTTTCTCCTTATTGTAGACTTAGATACTGAAGCATCTACTTCCTGGAAAGGGCTCTTCATTCAGGTGGCTGTTGTGCAGGTGTTTTTCTTCACCATGAAAAAAATTCTGTGATGATCCATCTTTCTTGTCTTCCATGGAACTTCAGGCCTTTTTGAGTCCCGAAACTTACCAGTGCACTCTTCATTTTTTTCAAAATGTACCAAATTATTGCTTTGGCAACTCATAACTAGTGATGAGCAAGCAGAAAAATGCTCGGGTGCTCGATTCTTGAGTCAAGCATATCGAGATGCTTGGATGCTCAACCTGAGCACCGAGCCCAATATCAACCTATGGGAAACCCAAGCATTTTTCTGGCCGCACCCCTGGCAGCCTGGATAAACCCTAAAAATGTCACAAATGTATAAGAACAGTGCTCAAATGACATGGGAACAACATGGGGAAGACTCCTTTAAGCATTTCTGACACCCAGGTCACTGCGGTGAACAATGTTGTTTGGGTATTATGCCACATAAATGGATTTTCCTGGGGAAAATGTTAAGGGCTCATACTCACTTGTGAGACAGTGTTGATGTATCATTTTTTTTCATTACATTAAAGATTTTTTTTTTTAAATTGGGAGGCACTCCGATCCCCCTTTTAAGAGACGTGGAGGAGGGCCTCATTAAATATTGTATGTTCCCATTATTAGGAAGTGGGTCTCCCATAGTGTTGCCCTATGCAGGCTGCCAAAAATTGGGAGGCACGCTGATTCCCTTTTGAAGACATGGGGAGGAGGGCCTCATTAAATAATGTTCCCATTATTAGGAATTGGGTCTTCCATAGTGTTGCCCTATGCATGCTGCAAAAAATTGGGAGGCACTCCGATACCCTTTTGAAGACATGGGGAGGAGGACGTCATTAACTAATATTCCCATTATTAGGAAGTGGGTCTTCCATAGTGTTTGATACTCCTTCCTCCCACCATGCCGAGTGCCCGGACAAAACTGATCCTCTATATTATACACAGCCCACAGCTTCTATATCCTATATAAGCAGCCCGCTGTCTCTATATTATATTTATGCAGCCTGCACCCTCTATATTATATATACTTTATATATATAATATACGGTACTCTACTGTATATATACACACAGACTGCTGCCTCTATATTAAATATATATATGGCCAGTATGTGTTAAAGGGGCCCACTAAGACTCTTTTGCCCAGGGCCCACAATAATCTGGAGCCGGCCCTGATAAAGGTACATTAATCCTGAAAAGGAATATACACCGCAGTCTTCTATATACCCTGCCTGTATACAGCTACATTAATCCTGAAAAGGAATATACACCGCAGTCTGCTCTATATCCTGCCTGTATACTGCTACATTAATTCTGAAAAGGAATATACAATGAAGTCTGGTATATACCCTGCCTGTATACAGCTACATCAATCATGAAAAAGAGTTTACACACCGCAATCTGGTACACACCCTGCCTGCCTGTATACGGCTAGATTAATCCTCAAAAGGACTGTTTAGGTGGATATTAGAAGCCTGATACACCAGCCCCAGATGTGACTGGTATACAGCCTCTTGTGCTACACCTCAGTGTGCTATTTACTCTGCCTGCCTGTATACAGCTAAATTAATCCTAAAAAGAACTTGTTTTGATGGAGATGGATATTAGAAGCCTTCACACCAACCCCAGATGTGCTGACTGGTATACAGACACTTGTGGTACACCGTAGTGGGCTATATGCCCTGCCTGCCTGTATACAGTTAATTTAATCCTAAAAAGGATTGTTGTTTTGATGGAGATAGATATTAGAAGCCTGTACAGCAGCCCCAGATATGCTGACTGGTATACAGCCATTTGTGGTATACAGTAGTGTGCTATATACCCTTCCTGACTGTATACAGCTAAATTATTCCTAAAAAGGACTGTTGTTTTGATGGAGATAGATATTAGAATCCTGTACACCAGCCCCAGATATGCTGACTGGTATATAGCCTCTTGTGGTACACTGTAGTGTGTTACATACCTCTCCTGCCTGTATAAACCTACTTTAATCCTTAGAAAGACTGTTGTTTTGATGGAGATAGATATTAGGAACCTGTACACAGCCCCAGATGTGCTGACTGGTATTCAGCCATTTGTGGTACACCGTAGTGTGCTATATACCCCTTCTGCCTATATACAGTACAGCTAAATTAATCCTGAAAAGGACTGTTGTTTTGATGAAGATAGATATAAGAAACTTGTACACCAGCCCCAGATGTGCTGACTGGTATATAGCTTCTTGTGGTACACCGTAGTGGGCTATACACCCTGCCTGCCTGAATACAGCTAAATTAATCCTAAAAAGGACTGTTTTTTTGATGGAGATAGATATTAGAAGCCTGTACACCAGCCCCAGATGTGCTGACATGATCTCTGGTGCTCACATGATAGCCCCAGGTCCTGGTATGAACCCAGAAGCTATCAGGGACCGCTTCCTGTCAGTGGTTGGCAAGCACTGCCAACCACTGAAAGTGAAACCAAGTGCCATATCCCGATGTGCTGCAGCTCATCGCGACTTAGCACAAGGGATCGGACCGTGCAGCAGTGAGGCGCCCTATGGGTCAGTGTAAAAACAAGAATCAATTAAAAAATAAAGTTTTAAAAAATAAGAACAAAACACAAAAGTTTAACTCACCCCCCCTTTTCCCATATTCAAAATAAAAGTATTTAAAAAAAATAAACAAATTTGGTATCGCTGCATTCAGAAATTCCCTATTTATATATAAAATTAATTATTGAGAGCCATAAACTGCATAACGGAAAAAAAGGTCCAAGCTCCAAAATTAGTTTTTTTTTGGTTGCCGCAACATTGCTATAAAATGCAATAATGGGGCGATAAAAACAGTGAATCCACCCAAAATTGGTATCATTAGAAACATCAGCTCAAGGCGCAAAAAAAAGCCATCACAAAGCCACAGATCCCGAAAAATGTAGACGCTATGGGGCATTGAACATGGTGCAAAAAATGCAATTCTTTTTAGTCAAACATCTGAATTTTTTTTCACCACTTAGATGAAAGTAAAGATATACATATTTGGTATCTACAAACGCGTACCGACCCGAGGCATCACACCGTCATGTCAGTTTTACCATATAGTGATCATGGTGAATAAAAAACCCAAAAAATAAACGTGTAGTTGCACTTTTTTTGCAATTTTACGGCACTTGGAATTTGTTTCCCATTTTCCTGTATACTATATGGTAAAATAAATGATTGCATCTGAAAGTACAACTCATCCTGCAAAAAACAAGCCCTCATATGTCTATATTGATGGAAAAAAAAACAGTTATCGCTCTTGGAAGCAGGGGAGCAAAAAATGGAAAACAAAAACAAAAAATCGCCAGGTGGTAAAGGGGTTAAAGAGCTTTTGAGATATTTGTCCATTTACTTTTGGTCTCATTAAAAAGAGGCCACTATGTACTGAAGAGCTGTTTTGGCAGCCTTGTGGTCTGCTAGCCACAGAGGTACTGCTCCTAAGCCATAGGTGTGGCATCCCACTCCCAGGTAAGAAGGTGGTACAAACCCAGGACACACACATACACCCAACACTGATCCTATCTCCAGGCCAGGAGATCTAAGGTGGACCCTATTCAGAGAGGGCCCCATATTCAGGCTGGGGGAGGAAGTAGGTAGAGGGGGGTGGGAGGAGAAGGTAGAAAAAGCCGAGAGGAAGAGGAGATTGTTCAGTTGGAGGGAGAAATCAGGATGAGATGAACATCTAGACTGAAAAATGGAGCTCTAAGGGAGGCTCACGCCAGGGAAGGAGTGGGACCGGAGTGAAGGTCACCACGGCATGAACCCTGGCCAGAGGGACCCCGCTCCAACAATCACCCCGGAGAGCATTGCTGGTGCAGCTAGGTTTCAAGAGGGGACCAGCCCAGATCTAGCAACATTCTTTAAGTTGGACCTAAGAAACTGGCGGCCGCTGCACCTGTATGGGCAGTGGCTACTGACCGTACATTATCTGCGAAACGGAGGCTAGACATAGGGTCAGGGGACGAAACACTCGTCACCTGAAAAGTCCTGCAGCCATCTGATTGGGATACTGTGTGCAAGTACGCAGGGCAGGAGAGCAGAGTAGCCAGCGTGGGAAGTCAACCAGGAGAGGTTTACAACAGAGTGTCTTGGTGGAGTGAACCCAAGATGCCTGGGAGTTGACCAGACTGCTGACCTGGAGGACAAAGTGCCCCACTGGGCTGGAATGCTAAACTGAACTGTGAGTAAATGCTTAAGAACTGCAACCCTGGTGTCCTCCTGTTATTCCACGAGCCCTACTTGTTGCCTATTACACCCTAACGCCCATCACCTTCCCAAATAGACTGTCACATTAACCCTGGGGCCCAGCTCCACCTCTGGAGAACAATACCATCCCGGCTGCTGCACCACTGCCCCAGCAGTCCAAATCTGCAGCATCGGCCATCCCTGGCCGAGTACCACAGGTTGCATCACAAAATAGACTTCTAAATCCCCTGTAAATACCCGATTCAATACACAGCCAGGGCCACGGAGCTGAGCCACAGCCACCGTGACCTCCCTAAGACAGTCGACAGACCCGGCTACCGAGTAGCCCCCGGCCCTTACAGTCATTGCACTGTCATTCCTAACCATTCCTAACTTTTTATTGTTATTACTCAAATTAAGTTGTGATTACCCTTAACTTAAAGCTTAGTCAGCCCTTTAAGCCCATTTTGAATATATAACTGTAGAAACTCTTGCCACTGCTCAAATATTTCTTGACCTAACTGTAAATAGTTAGAGGGTGAAATTCTGCTGATGGATTCTTGTTAAGTCAGTTCTCAATTTCACAGTTTTTATGGTGCTGTAGTGAAACTGAGTCATGTTTAAGCTGTTTACAGAGTAGAGCATGACATACAAAAAACAACTCAGTCTATTAGCGTCAACGTTCCACAGCATTCACATTTTGCCCATTGACCTTTCATGGTGTATTGATATGAAATGCTGGATTTGCTGAAGTTATTGGAAAGTTAAAATTTCAAAACTTTATATCTACTTTGCTTTCTTCTCTCCCAATCATCATGTTTCAATATCCAGGTCATGCTCCTTTCATCTGCTGCTCAACAAGATCCGTTCTCTGCAGTGTTGTGCAAATGTTTTAGGAAATTGTGGGATGAATTCTACAAAGTAAGAATGCTATCCTAAATCCAAGTGTAAATAGTTAATTTCTTCAATTAACAAAAATCAAAGTGAGTGAATGTAAGCGAAATCTAAATCAAATCAATATTCGGTTTAATCACCCCTTGTGTCAAAACAGCACCAAATCATCAATTTTCCTAGGTACACTTGCACACAGTTTTTGAAGAAAATAGTTAAGGAGGTTATTAAAACATCTTGGAGGACAAATCACAAAACGTCTGCAGATGTACGCTTGCAAAAATCTTTCAGTCTCTCCATGTAATCCCACAGTTTATAAAGATAATAATCAATACAGTTATTAACTACAGTTTGTCAATACATTTTAGTACTATGCCAGCTATATTCAAGCTTCATAAAATTATGTTTCATTTCAACCAAAAGAAACCAAGGCTATGTCTACAGATATTGTTAGAATATTCTGTGAGATGCTATACAGCATCCAGGAATTTCCAAGTTTTTTCTGCTAGTTATCTTTGAAAACTAATAATTGATTATACTTTAATTATTACTGATGTTCAACATTTTTGGTTCATGTTCATGTGCAGAAACTCCACAGCTGTGAAACATAATTTTGATTTAGAAAAAGAGAAACCAACGATCTGGGAATCAGGTGCAGTGGGAGGAAAGATAAGGCACAGAGATAGGGTCTTACCTGGTATGACTCTGAAATAAAACATGAGTAGAAGTTGCTCATCTAAAGGCCCCGTTACATGCAACGATATCGCTAATGATATCATTGCAAAGTCACGTCATAGCAAAGTTGCTGCGTGTGTCATGAACCAATGAACAGCGATCAGCTCGCTGATCGCTGATCGTTGGTAAATGGCCAGGACCTTTTTTGATCATTGGTCTCCCACTGGGCGGCCAGCATTGGCGTGTGTGACAGTGGGAGACCAATGATCAACGACCTCCCAGCGCCGCACAGTACATGCTGGGAGGGCTGGTAACCAGGGTAAATATCAGGTAACTAAGCGCAGCACTCTGCTTAGTTACCCAATGTTTTCCCTGGTTACCAGCCTTCTCACTGGTCACTGATCGCTGGTGAGTCTGCCTGTGTGACAGCTCACCAGCGATCAGATAATGATGTCCCAGCGACTCGATCATTGGTTAGGTCGGGTCGGGTCGTTGGTCAGGTCACTGGGACATCGTTATGTGTAACGGGGCCTTTATGTGGTTGTGTCAAGCCACAATTACCTACAGAGGCTTGTGAAATGGATGCTGCAGACCCTGAATTGCACGATCCTTGAGATGGAAGTGGAGAAAAGGGTACTGATTTGCGCTGCCATAGGCAAACAGTAGTCCACCAAATATACAAATACGATGCCACTGCGAAGAGCCCGGTAACTGCGCCAGAGTGCTCTCATAATACCGGGTCCTATACTAACATTGTGTGCTGTGTGCAATTGCGGGAATGGGTTATAAACCTAAGAATGCAATTGAAAACAGCTGATATAGTGTGTCTCAGGACCACGTCTACAGTAAAATGGAGGGATAGGCATAGCTACAAGGCGGGTGAAGGGAGCACAGTCCAATAAATTGAGTATCCATATATATGTAGAATATGGACTGGCATCACCTAAATTCGAGTTGCAAGCAAAAAAGCTAAGAAGCTAAGACTTTCATTTCTTCCTCTCAGGTACAGTAATTACTGTGTTCCTTCTCTAGATACACCTTTGGCTGTACACTATAGCCCTGCTTTTCACTACTAATCATTAATCATTAGCCTTAAAGCTTTACACCTAGTCATATCATGAAGAGTGTTGCAGCCTTTTACTTCTTAAATGTACTTGTTTTTTTGCTTGCACCTCGAATTTAGGTGATGCCAGTCCATATTCTATATATATATATATATATATATATATACTTCTCAATTTTTTGGACTGTGCTCCCTTCCCCCGCCTTGTATCTACGCCTATCCCTCCATTTTTCTGTAGCCCTGGTCCTGAGGCACACTATATCAGCTTTTTTCAATTGCATTCTTAGGCTTATAACCCATTCCAGCAATTGCACACAGCACACAGTGTTAGTATAAGACCTGGTATTATGAGAGCACTTTGGCGCAGTTACCGGGCTCTTCGCAGTGGCGCCAGTGTTGAAGCTAAGACTCCCATTTCTTTCTCTCAGGTACAGTAATTACTGTATTCCCTCTCTAGATACACCTTTAGCTGTACACTATAGCCCTGCTTTTCACTACTAATCATTAATCATTAGCCTTAAAGCTTTACACATAGTCATATCATGAAGAGTGTTGCAGCATTTTACTTCTTAAATATACTTGTTTTTTATATATATTATATATTGTATATATATATATATACTTCTCTATTTTTGTGTCCAGCCAGGTACAACTAAGGAACTGGGGGCTGGAATCCACAGCGCAGGATGGCCCGAGATTTCTGGGCCCCCCTCCGCTGCATATTGTAGTCCGCAGCCACCCCAGAAAATGGCGCGTTCATAGAAGCGCCATTTTCTGGCGTTGTACCAAACTCATCCAGGGCCCTGGTGTAGTGGCTCACTGGGTAAAAAAGGTTAGGGCCAGCTTTGTATTATCAGCTGGCCCTCAGCCCGAAATTCATGGGGTCACGCCAATATTAGACATGACCACCATGAATATCTAGTAAAGTGTTTAAAAAAAAAACAACACAGAGTAAAATCTTTTATTAGAAAAAAAACAGCAAACTTATAGACTCCATTTTTATTAAAAAAAATAATCATTCGTCTGACGTAGTCCAATCCAGTTTTCTTCTTTAGCACAGCTACATCTCTGGTAGAGAACCTTTACGAGAGATGTAGCTGAGCATTGCGGCCATGGGAAAGTTCATGTGAGTTCATGCAGTCAAGCATGAACTCACATGAATCCTCTGACAGCACTGTGCGGCTAGTTCAAATGAACAGCTGATCAGTAACAGCTGATACCTCAGCTGTTCATTTGAAATAACCAGCGGGAAAGCCGGCAGTGAAAAGACTTCATCGCCGGCTTTCCCGTTCGGTGCTGTGCTCCCCGCTCCCTTATGCTCGCTCCCTGCTCCCTGATGCCCCCTCCCCACCCGATCCTAAGTTATGACCGGGCAGGGATCGAAGCACCAGGGAGCGGGGAGCGAGCATCAGGGAGTGGGGAGTGCAGCACCGAACAGGAAAGCCGGTGGTGAAGTATTTTCATCTCCGGCTTTCCCACCCAGGTCTTTCACTCCCCGTTCCCTTGTGCTGCGCGGTGGGGGAGCGGGGAGGGGGCATTAGGGAGCGGAGAGTCAGGCAGGGAGGTGGCGGGGGAGTGAGGATTAGCTCAGTGATTGTTTAAAAGACGGCGGCTTTTTACCGCCGGCTTTTAAACAATCATGTGGGGCATTTCAGCCTCTTCCTTCGCCCCCAAACCGCTATATAGGGTCCAGCAGAGAATTTACTCACATTTTCCATTGACTTACATTGTACTCGTTACTTCTAGTGAGTAATTACAAGGAAATTCGAGGAGTAACGAGTAGCCCGAATACCGTACTATTCGGAGAGTACCGAATAGTAATGAGTATACTCGCTCATCACTATATATAAAGCCTTGCTACCCAATATGCAAATTAAATTTATTCTCAGTATGTCTGTGTTGTAGGTAATGATGTAACCTAAATTATTACACTTTATTGATTCTTGGATTATTGTGTGAGATACATTGATACTATAAATATATTTGACCTGCACTGAGACTAGTGTTGAATTTAGGTCACCCCCTTCCTTCTTCCTTACATACTTTATTCTCTTGGGTTGTCTAGTGATCCCCTACCTTACCCTTCTGAAAATTTGCGCTGCCCTCTTCTTCTTCTCTGATATTGTCTGATTGTCATAGGTGTCACACCCCAATCAGATATTTGATGGTCTATCTGAAGGATAAGCTATCAATTTAAAAGTCTCAGGCAACCACTTCACATTTCCATTTATTTAAATAGTAGTTTACAGCATCTTTTATGCATTTGCCTAAAACCTTTGCACAGTACTGTATATAACAAAAAAATCATAATTTTTGCAATGCTTAGAAAATATTTAATAAAAAAAGGAAGTTTAGTTATTCTTTATGTTGGAATTTATATCTGAATCTGGATGTCTTTGTATGAACAACAAATGATAAATTGGTGTTCCAGGATTGATAGCTACGGTAGCAGTAATCAGAATTTTTCTCCTTTATCAGTAGGTAATTTGAATCATTAAGGCTGTTCTGTAAATCTATAGAAAATAGATTGCAATTTCAGGGACAGGGTTTGTTATTTCCATTAGCAGTCTTATACCCCATGAGAGTTTGTAATCTTTGCAGTTTAAATCATCAGATATAGCTAGGATATTACGTTGGTGTAGCACCTCGGTTTGGGCTTTGATTATAGGGATACCACTATATATACTTTGACATTCTCCAGTTCCATTGCTTAATCGTTTAAATTTAATACTTATATTACCAGAGAATAGTTACAGTAATTTACAGCCTTTTCTTTAGTGAGCAGCTAAACCGCTCTTTTCCAGATTTATATCTCCTGACCTGAATTATATTTTCTACTGTGATATGTTTTTTAATTAGAAAGGCTAGTTTCTTGCTGCTCGTGAACTTTTCAACCTTTGTGTGTGATTTCCTTAGATATACGGCTTTCGAGGATGGCACATTTATTCATTTAATTATTTTCTTTTGAAATATCTCATGTGTTGGACCTCCCTCAAGGGGGCCTCTTTTGGCTGTTTTATGTATTTTAACTTTTAATAATTTTATGGATTCATTATAACATAATATATTACTACATTTAATATGATTCTTTTGTGCCTGCAGAATGCATTACTAGAATTTAATTCAGTTATAATTGTTGTTATAAAGATGAAGCGGAGGTTAGCATTGGGTACATTTTCAAATGGTATACTCGTTCTTCATACAGCAAAGTTTAGGGAACTATGTCATTTTTCAGCCACCATATGTAAGCAAAAATGGTAATATATATTTACATAAAAACGCTAACAGAAAACCCCTTTGATTAAGAAAAAGAGTTGACAGAATATTAAAATTGCTAAGACTGCAATGGTTTATTGTGTTACCGAGAACAAATTTGTTTCTAATGTAAACATAAGTGTGCGGTTTCTTAGTATCTAATAAATGTTACTGGTCAGATTACCAAATTGTCACTTCAGTGAGGAAGTAGACAAACTCTAGTGCCACCTATTGAAGGTAGCAATCCTAAAAGTCAAAATTAACTCTTTAACAAGCCTTTTAATATGACTTTGGATTTGTGCCAGATCAGAGCCCCAATCTGCAGACTCTGTGTTTCGGGGTGATTGCTCCTCATCAGTGCAAAGTATATATGGCTGTTTGAGAGGTTAAGACGAGGTCTGGGGAATAGCTATTCCCCCAGACCAATGCAATAGTAGGATACAGCAGGACCCATGCTAAAACAAACATTTACAAACTATCAATACATGGAGGATTTCACTGCTAGTATTGAACAAGCACTCAGATACATGTGATGCACAGTGTGACTTACAGCCTATTGACCATGCCCATACTATTAGATCAGGCGGGCTGCCCAGCATTATGTAAGTGCACCCCACAGGACAGACACCTCAATTCATCCAAACAACACTAAAGGGCCTGGCTCCACCCTCCATGAAGACTCATACTAAAATGCAAGTAAAGAGTACAGACATGATTACCTGTCTCCCTACTGTGTTCTGTGGTTTACAATATCTCCAGGACAAGAGATTTGCACAATGAAAACTCAAGTTTTAGTTTTGGAAAGTGATAGCAATATGAAACAGATCTGCGATGAAAGAGTACATGGCTTCACCTATATCTGAGTTCCATTATTTACTAATCTATTAAAAAAAAACCCTAAGGTTACTTCCGTCAGGATGTAACGGTATGGTACGTCACATCCTGGCTGACGTAGCCTCTACACCCACTGTGGGTGTTCTAATATGGCCGACACACACACACACACACACACACACACCCACACACACCCCTTCCACTCTTCTTCTTCAGCCATACTTACCACCCGCCCTGCGTCTTCCTCCCCGCCGCCGCCTCCAGACAATCCTCCGTTCCAGCGACATGTTTATTCCAATATGGCGTCCGGGAACTCTCGCCATCCGAAAAGTCTCACTAGATTTCCCGGACGCCATCTTGGACTAAGTATGTCGCCGCCCCCGGAGGACTGGATCCAATATGACACAGCACTGACCACTGAGCCGCCGCATAGCACTGACCACCGAGCCTCCGTCCTGCGCTAACCACTGAGCCTCCGTCCTGCGCTGATCACCGAGCCTCCGTCCTGCGCTGACCACTGAGCCTCTGTCCTGTGTTTTACAGATGGCGAGCGAGTTTCACAAAATAAGTGCATTCTATTATAGTGCAAGGCCAGACTGAAGGCTGCTGAATATGTGCACTGCGCATTATGACGACCGCAGATACACCTTACAAGGAATACCACTGCGCAGGTCCGGAAATGACGTGGCCCGCGGCATCATTCCCGGAAAAAGATTAAATTTAGAAGCCAGGAACTTGCATGAGAAGACTATTATCATTCCCACGGGCTGTAATACACATGCAGCTAGGAGGAAGTTGGAGCCGAGGAGAAAGCCCAGTCAGAAGAGGGTTAGTCAGGGATCCCTGAATGCCCTTGCCCACATTACTATCTTGCCACCTGATTCCCATACCTCTGTACCATCCTGTGACACTATGAGGTTGCATTCAGCTATAATGAGTGCTATGAGGCTGTATTATGCTATATGGATGGCTACGAGGCTGCATTATACTATATAGATAGTCCAGCCCCTAAAAGGAGCAGGGAATAACCACAAGGGGGAATACATGGAGGGGCCAAATCTATGTGAAGGGGCTGAGCTACGATGGGGCAGGGCTATATGGGGGGCATGGCTATGTAGAGGAGTGGTGCTATCAGGAGGCAGAGCTATGAGGAGCTTGGCTATATAAAGGGGCTGAGCTATGAGGGAGCATAGCTATGTGGAGGCATGGTGCTAAGAAGTGGGCGGGGCTATGTGGCAAGGCTGAGCTATGACAAGGGCATGGCAATGTGGAAGGGCAGGGCTATGATGGGAGGAGCTATGAGGGGTGAAGCTATGAGGGTGCATGGCTATATGAAGGGGTGGAACTATGAGGGGGCATAGCTTTGTGGAGGGGCATAGCTTTGTGGAAGGGCATAGCTATATGGAGGGGCTGAGCTTTGAAGTGGGTAGAGTTATGTGGAGGGGCAGATATATGAAATTGGCAAGGCTATATGCAAGGGTAGAGCTATGAAGTAGGTGGGGCTATCTGGAGTGGGTGGAGCTGTGATACATACATACACATATACCCTCAGCTTTACATATTAGATGTGTTGCATGACCTCAGTACACAATCAAAAGTGAACTTGTTCTAAATAGCCAGAGGGTGGATCCTTGACAATCTTACCCATACTATATACAGGTTGTCTTTTTGGATGTGATGTGAAACCTTCATCAAGAATCAAAGATTTTATCTGAAATCTCAATAGCTGAAAAAATGATTATTTCTCGCCATGTTACAGCAGTGATGTTCTCAGCCGTTTATTCCACACAATATTAATTTTCTCAGGGAGCTAAAATAGTGGAAAGAAATTCCATTAAGTCTGGAAACTCTTTGACCCCAATCTTCTGGAAATCCAAGAACTAAGGATAAAAATAAACTTATTCTAAAACTTCTAAATGCCACCTAAATTGATTTTTTTATATTACATTCTAAAATCCTGTAAATTTTAAATTAAATTTTGATAATCTTTATGTATGGTGGGTTATGTAAGGATCATTCCACAGATACAAAGAGGCCGATAACATTTTCCAAACTAAGTGAGTTTTGCCAGAATTATTCAATTACTAAACTTCTAAACAAGGTAAAAGGGCTTATTGTGTCCCCCAGAAGCAGGGGCTGACTGGCGACGCAAACCCTGGGTGGCAAAAATGTTTTCCGGCAGCCCTTGGGTGAGGACCGGGGGTTGGGGGAGGTTTCAGAAATTTTTGGCGTCCCGGCTCGGTCCCACCAGCCCTTAGGTGAGGGCCGGAGGAAGGAAAAGGGGGGAGTGCTGTCGGAAATTCTCGGCGGCCCATCTCAGTCCCTCCAGCCAGGCCAGGCCCGTATTTGGAGTTCCTGCCGCCCTAGGCACTGTCAGCGGTGCGCCCCCCCCATCGCGCCACGCCCCCCTGCAGACAGAGGAGTAGCTAAAAGGAGCCTAGAGGTTCCCATTATGGTTGGAGTGGTGGACGGTTGCTAGATGACCGCCACCATGTCACAACAAGGTTGTGACATCAGCAAGGAGATGGCAGTCATGTTTTGGGTCGTAATCATGTGGAGAGAGCTAGTTTGCCCTATAGGGTCCATGAAGGCGTGAAAAGAACCACGGCAAAGTATATATACTTTTAGACTGACCACTTTTTTTCTTCGTACAAAATCATCCCCATGCATGACAATGCACCATCTCTTGGTAAAGAGCATACCCCTGAGTAATTGGCTGCTATGGACATAAAAGTAGAGAAAACCATGGTGTGGCTACCAGTCTCCCCTGATCTCAGCCCTATTGAGAAACTTGGAAGTACCTTTAAGCAAAAAAAATCTAAGATGCTGTAAGACATTAACCGTCAAACCAGCAGCTCTGGGAGTCAATTATGACATCCTGCAAACAAATGCAGTCTTAAAACATCCAAAAAAAAAAAAGTTCAATAAATGCAATATTTGCGAAGGTGATATCAAAGAAAGGCGATATACAATATGAGACATACAGGTAGGATGTTTTCATTGTGAGCCCAAATGAGGACAGTGTTGATGATGTATGTAAAGTGCTGTGGAGTTCATAGTGTAATGTAAATGTAAAAAAATATTTCTTCATATGTCGTCACAATACCGGGATCTGAGGATCTTCTATTTCGAGGTCAGGGGCTCTCTGATGCCATGTTGCTGCCTGTCTCGCTGTCTTCCTCTTTTGACACTGCAGTGTGGTGGACAAGAGGGCATTAACTTGTTAATAACAAGAAGTATGGAGTGTACTAACTGAGCCATACACCCTCCCATACCATGTCCATCAGACATTGTAGGATTACTATATGGATTTTATTATTAGGGCACGGACACACTGGCGTAAAGCTCGGATGAGTGGAATGTGTGATTTTATTGCAGTGCAGTCAGTTAATCACCGTCTGAAACACATTGACGAGTGTCGGACGCTTTTTTCTCATCCAGATTCTGGATGGGAAAAAAGTCACAACATGCTGCGACAGTATGCGATTCATGTGCGAGACTCGCCAATGCAAGTCTACGAGTTCGACAAAATCATGGACCGCACACGGACCATCCGAGAGGCATCTGTCTTCTGGAAATCCAAGAATTGAGAATAAAAATAAACTTATTCTAAAACTTTCAAACGTCATCCTGATCGTATGTTTTATACCAAATTGTAAAATCCTGTACATTTCAAAAGGATTTTTGATAATCTCTGTATATGGTGGATCATGTAAGGATCATTACACAGGATGATGGCATTTTCCAAGTTGTGAGATTTGTCAGAAATATTCAATTACTAAACTTCTAAACAATGATAAAGGGCTTAGGGTTCCCCCCGAAAGCTAAAGTCACTTTTCTTGTAATAATTGTGGGAAGGGGAGAAATAATGGATACGTCATGTATAACAAAGATACTGATCATACTGATACCTTTTCCTCATAGACTGTCCTTTTATACAGATGGTACAGCTCCTCCATTTGTGTCCAAGAAGTAGGCAACATAGATGTAAGAATGAAACAACCAGGGACGTTACTTAGAGGTGTACTGGAAGCGATAAGGAATAATTTATTAATCTACTGGGAACCTTTCTCAGTTGATGGTTTTATATAAAGATGCATCCAGCATAACTCACCTCTCCTCTGTAGCTGAGGTTTCTTGAACGACTGAAACATTTTTTAAGCCTCAACTTTGAATATGTTAAAGACAAATCCTTATACAGGTTCATACCCCACCTTTTGTTCTGTTTATCTATATTAATAATATGTTCTGTGACCTTGGTACAAGATCAAAAGAGAACATGTCCTAAATAGCTGGAGGGTGGACCCTCAACAATCTTACCCTTACTGTATATTGACTGTCTTTTTGGAGATAATGTGAGACCTGCCTGCAGATTTTGAAAGCTTATTAACTGAGAAATGGTTATTGCTCTCCATGGTACGGGCACTAATGTTATCCGCCATTTGTTCCACACAATATTCTTTTGCTCATGGTGCTAAAATTGAGTAAACAATTCCCTTAATTCTTTAAACTCTTTGCCCCCAATCTAATATAGTACCAAACTCTCATGTGCAATTTACACTGCCGGTGTCATTATATGGGGCGTGAGGCTTTCTGAAAAATCCTAGAACTGAGGACAAAAATAAACTTATTCTAAAATTTCCAAATGTCAACTGTTTTTTTTAATATAAAATTATAAATCCCAGAAAATGTAAAATTAAATTTTGATAATCTCTATGTATGGTGGATGACGTAAAGATCATTCCATAGATAAGGAGATGGCGATATCATTTTCCAAACTAAATGAGTTTTGCAGAGATATTCAATTACTAAACTTCTACAGAATGACAAGGCACTTAGGGTTAAAGATGAATGGGTGTTCGATTCGAATTGTTCGCCAATCTCAAATTCAAGCTGTTTTGGGCGGTGTTCGAGGCATTCGACGAATTAGAACAATTAGCTTGAAATTCGGCAGTTTGAGGTTATGTTCGATAATGCTTCGATCACCAAAAGCTTAACCCTAACCATGTTAATGAATGGGAATATCAAGTTTCTGGGTATAGTGTGCAGGGCGGGTTGTTACCAGTGCTGCAGAAATAATAGCGATCTCCATTTTTTTTTCTCCAAACTGCAGATACAATGGGGCGGTGCAGGCTGTCAGCCAATCACACACACACACACACACACACACAGCAAAGTGCATTTTTTGCACACAAGCAAGGTCAGGCATCATTGGCTGTGCAAGTCAGATGTCCTAAGCCTATAAGACCCAGCCATTTTCCCCATCGCCACCATTTGCTCATTGCTGTAGCTCTGTGTCAGACTGCACTGCTACTGCTGCTGTGGGCGACATAGAGTGAAATCAAGCAATTGTGTTCTGATTCAGCTAGTGAGCGAATACAAAGGTAGATAGATAGGTTTAGGGAGTAGGGACTGGAGGGAGGGTGCAAATTTTAGGAGTATCAGCCCTTTTAGGGCTGCTTCATAGGAGTAGGGATTAGGGACTAGGGACTAGTAGTCTAGCAGCCCTTTTCAGGTGTACTTCATAGAAGCAGGGACTAGTTTTAATTTCAGTCCTTTTTAGGGCTAGGTTAGAGCAGTCCCTATTAGTTTTTGCCAGACAGGTGTGTAAAAGTGCTGTGCAAGTGTTTTTCACAGCATCTGGCCACATCTAGCTCTGTGAATCCTTTAGGGCAGGTAGTGTAGCACTGCTGTGAAGAAAGCTACACCACCTGTCTTAAGAAGGCATTCTTTGGCTGCAGCTAGTCCAGGCAATTTGTTCGGGCTAGTATTGTAGCAGTGTCACTTACACAGTGGTGTTGACCACATGTGAAAGAAGCTACACCGCCTGTGTAGTTGGTGCTAAATTTTACCTGCACCTTGCCCAGGTCTCACTTCGGGTCAAGTAGCAGTGCCACAAAAAGAAGTAGTGTAGGCCACTTCTAATACAAACAACTACACCACCTTTGTAGTTAGTTCTAATTTGTAACTTCACCTTGCCAGGGTCTCACTTCGGGTCAAGTAGCAGTGTTGGTTGAGTCATCTCTGCTTGATTTACATCTAGCAGTTTGTTGTCCAACAACTGTACAGTTGGAAATTTTGCCACATTCAAAATGAGTGGCAAAAGGCCTGCTGCTGGTGGGAATGGGAGTAGGCGTGGTGGAAAGGGAAAAAAAGTTTCTGTCCGTGGGGTAGATGCTAAATCTACATTAACATCTACTGAAGAAAGACAATCTTCCAGGCAAAGTAAGATGTCAACGTCTTTATGTGGTCAATCAGATATGATCCCTTTCTTACAGACACGAGCATCGGTACCACTTGTAAATGAGGAACAAAAACAGCAGGTGCTTGAATGGATCACAACTGCTCCATCAAGTGGTCTCTCCTCCACCTCAACTACTACATCACAAACCCTCCAGTCATCTGAGGTGTCAGCCCAATCGCACTTAATTCTTCCAACCTCCCAAGTCTTCAGCCACCCTACTGAGTCTGGGGTAACAAACATGGTTGAGTCTGCAGAGCTGTTCAGTCACACAATAGTCTGGGAATCTGAAGTCTGCTCCGAAGCTGCAGTGAGTCCAGACGAGTTAATAATCTGCCCTGATGCCCAGAAGCTTTGTGAGTCCGATCCAGGCCCAGATGAAGAAGGTTCTGACCTTCATGTAGACCCTCATTCCCTAACAGTAACTACTCTTGCTGGACACAAGGAGGATGATGCTGATGAGACTCAGATACCGGATTGGATTGACAAATTAAGTTTTTGGTCAAGGCAGGAAGATGTTGTCTCTGAGGAGGACGAGGGGTGTGAGAACACAGAGGATGATGATGAGGTTGGAGATCCCACTTACTGTCAACCCACAGTAAGCCAGTCAATGAGGTCAGCACAGGAGGTGGAGTAGAATGCTACTGACGACAAGGTTAGGTTGCGCTTTCCTGGACATAGACGGAGTACTGGAAGCACATCAACAACTGCATCCGCAGCCACAACTCTGCCTCTGAGCACAAGTCGTGATGCCTCTGCAGCTCGCATGGGCTCTAAGCCTTGCCTAGCTTGGGCCTTCTTTGACACCGCCAAGGATCTCCCAACTCATGTCATCTGCAAGATTTGTCACTAATCTCAAAAACTCAATAGCTTGAGTACTTCATGTATGAACTGCCACATGAAGCACAAGTCGCAGTGGGAAGCTCACTGTGCTAGAATGAGGGCTAGCGGGGTGGGTCTACCACCATCTGCCCCATCAAGTGCATCCGTGTGCTCTTCATCGTCTGTGACTGTGGGGACAGCTGTCACACATGCTTTTGGACGTAGACCTTCCACCTCTTTACCCACAACAGTCAGTGTGATTGGCAAGTCATCACTTGGTTTTCAAGTGGACAATGCTGCTGGTGTTGAGCTCTCTCAGACATCGAGAGCACCACCTTTGGATGAAGGCAACATTGCATCTTCACCTACACCTTCCTCCCAGACCTGCAGTTTGCTAGGGACACCCTACTCAACCCCATCTCAGCACAGCAGCCAGCCCTCCATCCCTCAGATGTGGACAAGTAAAATGCCATTTCCTACAAGCCATGAGAAAGCTAAGTGCTTGAATTTTAACATCTGCAAGCTGTTGGCTTCAGAAATGCTGCCTTTCCGCCTGGTGGACACAGAGGATTTTCGAGACCTTATGTCCGTCGCAGTGCCCCAGTTCCAGATGCCCAGTGGCCACTAATTCTCCAAGAAAGGAGTTCCTCCACTGCTTCTGTCTCCTCAACCTCGTCTCGGTCCTCCACCTCCGCCCAAAGCCTGTCTGGTAGTGCCACCGGCGTTGTAACTGCAGAGAAGGAATTCTGCACACCTCCCAACTATGCTGGCAGCAGGGCTCAATGTCATCAGGCGGTCTTTACCCTCAAATGCCTGGGAAATGTGAATCACACAGCTGAGGAGTTGTGGTCAGCTCTGGCGACCGAGTTTCAGCAATGGTTGTCTCCACTCAACCTGCAGCCAGGGAAGGCCATGTGTGACAATGCTGCAAACCTGGTTGCGGCCCTTCGCCGGGACAATATCACACACGTGCCTTGTATGGCTCACATGTTGAATCTGGTTGTCCAGCAATTTTTGACACACTATCCCGGTCTAGATGGGCTTCTACATAGTAACATAGTAACATAGTAACATAGTTTTTTAAGGTCGAAGGAAGACTTTAAGTCCGTCTAGTTCAACCCATAGCCTAACATGTTGATCCAGAGGAAGGCAAAAAAAACCCACTAAGCTCCACATTGGGGAAAAAAATTCCTTCCTGACTGCAGATATGGCAATCAGACTAGTTCCCTGGATCAACGCCCTATCAAAGAATCTAGTATATATTACTGGTAATATTATAGTTTTCAAGAAAGGCATCCAGACCCTTCTTAAATGTTAGTAGTGAGTCACTCATTACAACATCGTGTGGCTGAGAGTTCCATAGTCTCACTGCTCTTACAGTAAAGAATCCGCGTCTGTGATTATGATTAAACCTTCTTTCCTCCAGACGTAGAGGATGCCCCCTTGTCCCAGTCTTAGGCCTAAGAGTAAAATGATCATTAAAAAGGTCTCTGTACTGTCCCCTCATATATTTATACATTATTATAAGATCACCCCTAAGCCTTCGTTTTTCCAAGCTAAATAACCCCAAGTTTAATAACCTGTCTTTGTATTGCAGACCCCTCAGTACTCTAATGACTTTTGTCGCTCTTATCTGTACCCGCTCTAGTTCAGCTATGTCTTTCTTATACACCGGAGACCAGAATTGTTCACAGTATTCTAAGTGTGGTTGCACTAGTGACTTGTATAGAGGTAAAATTATGTTCTCCTCATGAGCATCTATGCCTCTTTTAATGCATCCCATTATTTTATTTGTCTTTGCGGCAGCTGCCTGACACTGGCCACTAAATGTGAGTTTGTCATCTACCCATACACCCAGGTCTTTTTAATTGATAGTTTTGCCCAGTGTTTTACAAATAAGCACATAATTATACCTTTTGTTTCCTCTGCCCAAGTGCATGACCTTATGGTGGGTTTACACACACCAATTTATCTGTTCAATCTCTGAACCAATCTCTGGTTGCAGTGAAATCATGGATACATTGCTCCATTTTGTGGCTGTGTACAACATGGAGCAATGTATCCATGATTTCACTGCAACCAGAGATTGGTTCAGAGATTGAACAGATAAATTGGTGTGTGTAAACCCACCATCACATTTATCCCCATTAAAGCTCATTTGCCATTTATCAGCCCAAGTTTCTAGTTTACGTAAGTCCTCCTGTAATATAAAATTGTCCTTCTCTGTATTGATTACCCTGCAGAGTTTAGTGTCATCTGCAAATATTGAGATTCTACTCTGTATGCCCCCTAGAAGTTCATTAAAAAATATATTTAAAAGAAGTGGGCCCAACACTGACCCCTGTGGTACCCCACTGTTAACTGTGACCTATTCTGAGTGTGTTCCATTAATGACCACCCTTTGTTTCCTTTCACTAAGCCAGTTCTTAACCCACTTACACATATTTTCCCCTATCCCTATTGCTCTCATTTTATGTATCAACCTTTTGTGTGGCACCGTATCAAAAGCTTTTGAAAAGTCCATATACACCACAACCACTGCATTTCTTTGGTCCAGTCCAGAACTTACTTCTTCATAGAAGCTTATCAGATTAGTTTGACAGGAACGGTCCCTCGTAAAACCATGTTGATATTGGGTCATGAGGTTATTTTTCTTCAGATACTCCAGTATAGCATCTCTTAGAAAACCCTCTAGGATTTTACCTATAGTAGAGGTAAGCTTACTGGCCTATAATTTCCAAGTTCAGTTTTTGTCCCCTTTTTGAATATTGGCACCACATTTGCTATACGCCAGTCCTGTGGTACAGACCCTGTTATTATGGAATCTTTAAATATTAAAAATAATGGTCTATCTATGACAGTACTTAATTCCTGCAGCACTCTGGGGTGTATCCCATCCGGGCCTGGGGATTTGTCAATTTTAGTGATTTTTAGACGATGCCGTACTTTCTGCTGGGTTAAGCAGGTGACATTTAATTGAGAGTTTTTGTTATCACTGATCATATTGTCTGTCATGGGATTTTCTTGTGTAAATACTGTTAAAAAAAGTAATTTAGCATATTGGTTTTTCCTCATCCTCATCCACCATTTCACCCAGACTATTTTTAAAGGGGCCAACACCATAATTTTTTAGTTTCTTACTATTTATGTAGTTAAAAAATATTTGGGATTATTTTTACTTTCTCTGGCAATGAGTCTCTCTGTCTCAATCTTTGCTGCCTTGATTTGCTTTTTACAGATGTTATTTCATATTCTGTATTTATTTAATGCTTCATCACTACCTACTTGCTTTAATTCCCTAAATGCTTTCTTTTTGTCACTTATTGCGCCTCTTACCGCTTTATTTAGCCATAGTGGTTTACTCCTATTTCTAGCATGCTTATTCCCATAGGGTATATATTGTGAACAGGCCCTATTCAGGATGCTAATAAACGTATCTCATTTGCTTTGTGTACTATTGTGTCTGAGGACATTGTCCCAGTTTATTGCACTAAGATCATCTCTCAACCATTGGAAATTTGCCTTCCTGAAGTTTAGTGTCCTTGTAGCCCCTCTACTACACATCTTAGTAAAGGATACTTGAAAACTTATTATGTTATGATCACTATTACCCAAGTGAACTTCAACCCGTATATTTGCAGAGGGCACGGTCACTGTGTGCTCAATTCCACATCCTGCAGCTCAACGACTTGGTTCGCTCTAGAAGTCTTTCGGCTTGCCCATTCTCCGGCTAAAATGCGATGTGCCGACACGCTGGAATTCTACTCTGCACATGTTGCAGCAACTGTGGCAGCACCGCCGAGCCCTCGTGCAATACGTTATGACGTATAGCCTGGGCCAACGAGATCCAGAGGTGGAGCAGATCACTCTGCAGGAGTGGTCTCAGATCAAGGACCTATGCACCCTTCTGCACAGTTTTGAGATGGCGACGAAGATGTTTAGTGCTGACGATACCATTATCAACATGACTATTCCAGTCATCTACATGCTGGAGCAAACTCTAAACAATATTCTGAGTCAGGTGGTGGGACAAGAGGAGGTGGAGGAAGTATAGGAGGAATCCTATGCTGAAGGGATGACAATATCTCCAAGGTCCTCACGGTCGGCAGCAAAAAGACGGCAGGCATGGGAGGGTGGTGAAGAGGAATTAACGAGGGCGCATGGTAGCAGCCAAACTCCTGAGGAAGGTGCAGGAGCCCACGAAGAAATGGAGGACAAACTGGCGATGGGCATGGAAGAGTCAGCAGATGAGGGAGACCTTGATGACATTTCTGTTGTGCGAGGTTGGGGGGAGAGGGCAGAGGAAGGAAGCATGATTCTCACCTCCCTACAACCAACACAATAAGGACTTGGTCCTCTTGGATGCACAAGACACATGAGCGCCTTCATGCTGCACTACATGCAACATGACCCTCGGATTGTCCGAATTAAAAGCAATGCCAACTACTGGGTTGCCACACTCCTCGATCCCCAGTACAAGACCAAATTTGCCGAAATAATTCCTGCCATACAAAGGGACGCACGCATGCAGGAGTATCATCAGAAGCTGATACATAATCTCAGATCGACTTTTCCACAAACCACCAGTGGTAGACAGAGTGAATCTCACAATTCTCACTTGTCAACCATGGGACTGTCAAGTTATCATCACGCACACCGTACCAGTAACACCGTAGCTGGTGGTGGTAACACGAATTTAGTGGCCTCGCTTCACAATTTTTTCAGACTATCCTTTGCAAGACCTGAAGACACGAGAAGTCTGACACATAGTCAATGCCTGGAGCTGATGGTGCGCGAGTATCTCGAACTTAACATCGATGCCATGACTGGGGAACTGGAGCCTTGCTCATTTTGGGCTTCCAAACTGGAAAAATGGCCTGAGCTCGCCACTCACGCCTTGGAGATCTTGTCGTGCCCCGCAGCCAGCGTTCTCTCGGAACGTGTCTTCAGCGCTGCTGGTGGTGTGCTGACAGAAAAGCGCACTCGTCTGTCCACCCAGAATGTGGACAGACAAACGTCCATAAAGATGAACAAGGCATGTATCCGCAAGGACTTTTCTACCCCTGTATCATCCTGGGGAGACTAAAGCCTTGTGATTTTTGGCCTAAATGTAACCATTTAAAGTTTGCAACTGTGGGGCAATTGATGCCACTTAAGTGGTGTCTGTGCCCAAATTTTTGGAAAAAATGGAGACTCATCTTGTAGTCCCCTAAATGTGACACAAAACTCATTGTCTGCATTAGGCCTTACAGATAGTGAGGAAAAACATCATCAAATACTCATCGTCTGAACGTGGCCTTACAGATAGTGAGGAAAAACATCACCAAATACTCATCGTCTGAACGTGGCCTTACAGATACTGAAGTAAAACTCACCAAGTACTCATCGTCTGAACATGGCCTTACAGATACTGAAGTAAAACTCATCAAGTACTCATCGTCTCAACATGGCCTTACAGATAGTGAGGAAAAACATCACCAAATACTCATCGTCTGAACGTGGCCTTACAGATATTGAAGTAAAATTCACCAAGTACTCATCATCTGAACATGGCCTTACAGATACTGAAGTAAAACTCACCAAGTACTCATCGTCTGAACATGGCCTTACAGATACTGAAGTAAAACTCACCAAGTACTCATCGTCTCAACATGGCCTTACAGATAGTGAGGAAAAACATCACCAAATACTCATCGTCTGAACGTGGCCTTACAGATACTGAAGTAAAACTCACCAAGTACTCATTGTCTGAACATGGCCTTACAGATAGTGAGGAAAAACATCACCAAATACTCATCGTCTGAACGTGGTGTTACTGATACTGAAGTAAAACTCACCAAGTACTCAGCATCTGAACATGGCCTTACAGATAGTGAGGAAAAACATCACCAAATACTCATCATCTGAACGTGGTCTTATGGTCCCTTTACACGCGGCCACAGGAAGGTAGAAACCGGCAGGCATCGGACACAATTGTGCCTGTTGCCTTGAAAAGACCACGATGTGGCGGCGTGTAATTCAGGACTTTCCTTCCTGTGTCTTCCCTGAAGGAAGGAAAGTCCTGAATTACACGCCGCCACATCGTGGTCTTTTCAAGGCAACAGGCACAATTGTGTCCGATGCCTGCCGGTTTCTACCTTCCTGTGGCCGCGTGTAAATGGACAATTATAGATACTGAAGTAAAACTCACCAAATACCCATCATCTGCCTGTGTCCATACAGATACTGAAGTAAAACTCACTAAGTACCATCGTCTGAACATGGCCTTACAGATGGTGAGGAAAAACATCACCAAATACTCATCGTCTGAACGTGGCCTTACAGACACTGAAGTAAAACTCACCAAATACTCATCGTCTGGATGTGGCCTTACAGATACTGAAGTAAAACTCACCAAATACTCATCGTCTGCACGTGTCCTTACAGATACTGAAGTAAAACTCACCAAATACTCATCGTCTGGATGTGGCCTTACAGACACTGAAGTAAAAAACTCACCAAATACTCATCGTCTGGATGTGGCCTTAAAGATACTGAAGTAAAACTCACCAAATACTCATCGTCTGGATGTGGCCTTACAGATACTGAAGTAAAACTCACCAAATACTCATCGTCTGCACGTGTCCTTACAGATACTGAAGTAAAACTCACCAAGTACTCATCGTCTGAACATGGCCTTACAGATAGTGAGGAAAAACATCACCAAATACTCATCATCTGAACGTGGTCTTACAGATACTGAAGTAAAACCCACCAAATACTCATCGTCTGCCTGTGTCCATACAGATACTGAAGTAAAACTCACCAAGTAGTCATCGTCTGAACACGGCCTTAAAGATAGTGAGGAAAACATCACCAAAAACTCATCGTCTGAGCGTGGCCTTACAGATACTGAAGTAAAACTCACTAAATACTCATCGTCTGAACGTGGTCTTACAGATACTGAAGTAAAACTCACCAAATACTCATCATTTGTCCGTGTCCTTACAGATACTGAAGTAAAACTCACCAAGTACTCATCGTCTGAACATGGCCTTACAGATACTGAAGTAAAACTCACCAAATACTCATCGTCTGAATGTGGCCTTACAGATGTTGAAGTAAAACTCACCCAGTACTCATCGTCTACATGATGCCTTACAAATGCTGGAGTAAAAACGGATTTTAGAGGGGCATGACATGCCTATATCTGTGTCTCCTCCTTTTACTCGTCCATCTCTTTTGTTTTCGCATTTGTATATGTACTTGTCACTTTTCCATGTGTTTGTTGTTTGTTTTTGAGTAGTTTGTCACCTTTTGGACACCTTAGAACATGTTTTCTATGTGTTTGTGTTTGCCTGCCATTGTTTTCAATGGTGTTCGATGGTGTTCGAAGAACATTCGACGAACGCACATCAAGTTCGACGAATTGAATCAAATACAAACACTGGGGTGGTGGCTCATCTCTACACAAAAATAACAAGTGCTGGCATGCAATCGCCATTTCACGCAGACTGCGCTTCTATGGGCTTGAAGAAGAATTGATTCAGCTTCTAAAAAGTCACACTTAATAATAATATCCTTTCTTTATCGAAAAATATAAAATATAGGCATCATGAAGCAAGCACTTGAAGGGAATATGTAAGGTCCTCCGCTACCCCAGAACCAGCAACAGTTGTGGGCACATATCAAAATTCCCTAACAATTCCTTAATTTATTTGCACCTATAAACAGATCCTTAGATAAAGTATTCTAAACTTTGTTTATGATATGCAAATTAGGGATTTCAATAGCCATGGGGGCGTTAGTTCCCTGACTGGTCACCTACTTAACATGTTATCTCTCCTCTATGGGCATGGTAACATGCTTTACAAAAGCCGGCATCATTGGCAGCACTATACAAAACCACGTGCATGCGCGTCACTTTGTTCCCTTCACAGCATTGAGGTTCTGAAGCCTTGTATAACTTTCCCAGCTTCGGAGATGCTCACTTCGCAAGATTGGAAATATGGATGACCTGTCTTCAAAAACTCAGTGCTTTGAGGGGCACACAGGACTGGCAATGACGCTGTCTTTTGTAAAGCATGCTATCATGCACATAGGAATCATGTTTAAGAATGCAAGTCGTTCAAGAGGAAAGCAGTTGATTTGCAAAAGGGATTACATTTATTTAAACAATCCACATGATACGGGGTTAATACAGATAAAGTAAAGTTTCAAGGATTCTTATAAAGTGTTCATTGACAGCATGAACGTTACATGAACGGAGTTCACCTTACAGCAGTGTATGACCAAATAACATACATGATGACATATGGTTATTTGTTATTTAACAGGCAGATACAGGGGTTCATACAATGATATACATAAAAAAGGAAGTGTACAGTAGCAGAATCACAATATTATAGTGAATTGGGCACTCATCCCAATTATAACAATGGTGGACAATTCACAGTTTACATGTAGCGATAATACAATGCCACCCTTTGCTAGTAGGTGCAGTTTACCCTATTCATTTAAAGTGCTTGTGCATCATTACAACCCAACCTATGCATGGACCTCCTTTCACCTCCTATGTAACCTGCCTCAAAGCTCCCTGTTCCTGCCCAGATAGCTAGAACACCAGTTGTCAGTAAATGTGACTGCACATTTGTCATGCCCTCTTACGCTGCGGGGTCCCTCCGTGCACGCCCTGCACCTACATCTTTTCGCCGTGTAGCTACGGTGACTTTCAAGTCCTTTTTGCACCATGTGATTCATCACATGGGGAATGTCAGCCAATCACAGGGCTTGTTTCGGCACATGCGCGTCACGCACATTCAGACCGCCCACCCTGCCCAGCTCTGTCATGGCTACGCACACTGCTGCTTAAACCGTAGCCGTACAGATGGGGGTGGGCGGGCGGCGGGCCGGCGGTGCAACTCGCTCTGCACACTTAACCCCTGGGTGGCCGAGAACTGGGAGATGCTGAGGGATTACCATCAACTAGGTGTGCGTTGAATGTGATTGACCTCTTCGCATACTATTATACCACTACACCTATTCCACATGTAAGGGATCTCTCAAGCCATAAGGTGACTTGGATCACCAGCTATGTATTATTAAGACAGCAGGATGATTGCATCTCACATATAACATCACTGCTACCTCTATGCACCACATTGATTCCCCAAATCACAATTACAACAGTGTCTTCACATATATATATGCTATAAAGATTCCATATGGGAAACAGGTTATCGCAGTCCAATGCGCTAACAGCACAGCTGCCCACCCACCTCCATCTCTATGGCTACGGTTGAAGCGACAGTGTGCGCAGCTATGACAGAGCTGGGCAGGGTGGGCGGTCTACATGTGTATGACGCACCTGTACCGAAACTAGCCCTGTGATTGGCCGACATTCACCATGTGATTCATCACATGGTACAAAAAGGTCCGGAAAGTCGCCGTAGCCATGCCCCTTGATGAAGCTACACGGTGAAACAATGTAAGGGCAGGGCGTGCACGGAGGGACCCCGCAACATAAGAGGGTATGACAAATGTGCAGTGACAAGTACTCACAACTGGAGTTCTAGCTAGCATGCACCGAAACTAGCCCTGTGAATGCCCGACATTCACCATGTGATTCATCACATGATACAAAAAGGTCTGGAAAAGTGCCATAGCCACGCCCCCTGACAAAGCTACATGGCGAAACGAGGTAGGGGCAGGGCATGTGTGGCGCCCCAGATGGTAAGGCGTCACATCGGGGTATTACACCCATAAAAGCGGTGTAATTTTCCCCAACTGTAAGTGGATGCAGAGGCAGGTGGGAGGGACCTAATTCCAGCACTCCCACACTCAATCTGAGGGTAAGGTTATCTGGAGGAGGGTTAGGAGAGTCAGAAGGACAGACCAGGGAAGTTGTAGACTGCACCTGAGGGAAGATGAAAGGGCGTCCTGAGGAGACCTTGAGAGAGGGTGCTTGACGCGTGAGTCTTGGCCCGAGAGAGAAAGTGTGAACCCCAGTGCGGAGCGACCATACTCCGGGGAGCTTCCCCAGTCCACCACGGAAAGCCGGATCCTAGGAAACGGCCAGAGTCCAGCTCTGAAGTCATCAACCGGCTTCTGCGGTTTGTTTCCCGGCCAGAGCACTGTTCCCAGATAGAGCCAGCGCAGCCGTCCCCAGCAGAGCCTAATATTGTGGTAGAAGCTGAGGAAGAGGGAGACGAGACTGACTTTGAGGACACGGAGGACGGCAAGAGAGCCTAAAGAGGGAGCACCCCGGGGACCGCATGGTCGACTGTGTGGCAGCAACACCGGTGAGGTGTCTCCATCTCCGTGGGTGCAGCAGAAACCAGAGCAACACCACGAGTCCCAACTGGCAACTCGTCCCCACCTGAATACCAGTCCCCCCTGAACCAGTGTGACCAATATGCATGGCAACGACGAAGGAAAGAATGGTGGCAAAGAGAACAAGCTACCCAGCGGCTTTGCGATAAAGCATGCGCACAGCCCCCGTTTCATTTGGAGTTACGCAGACAATGAACAGTCATAACCTCATACTAGGACGAAGGATGGTGATTTATCCGAAAGACCGGATCGAAAGAAGATATCTTATTCGCCAGGAGAAATGTAGAGTCCTATCTGCAGCGCAGTTACTCTACTGAGGTGAGTAAGTGACATTTGAAAAGCATGCTGGATCAATGGGCTGGTTTGCCATTCGTGTGTCCTATTTTGATTAGACTTTCGTAGAAAAACTCAATATCTACATAGCATTTTATTGCTGCAAGATGAACATTGCCCCTTTTTGTTTTGAACAACGAGTAACTATAGACTCTTTTGTGTTGTTATAATAATGCATAGCGGTCCGGTGGTGATAACTCACACTGGATTGTGCTGGACAATATGTTTCCGCCGGACCAGCTCAATTGGTACTGGTCCCCGTTGGGCCAATGTGGACTCTAAAGCTAAATATAAGCAGAATGTTAACCGGAGAGTAAGATCTTGACCAATGGGTGACCCGACGGCCGTGGAGTCTAACATAATAACTGCTGTGTGTTAGTAACGTTTAAAGATAATGTGCCTCTTGGTAGCAGGAAGAAAACTAAATATGCTTGATTGTATATAGTTTACCTGTTGTTGATGATGAAAGAAAAAGAAACTTTTCTCTCCCCGTTTTTTTTTTAGGTACCTATACTCGTGGACGAGTATGTTTCATCAGGGGGCTATGTGGCGCCCCAGATGGTCAGGTGTCACACTGGGGTATTATACCCATAAAAGTGGTGTAACTTTCCCCAACTGTAAGTGGATGCAGAAGCTGGTGGGAGGGACCTAATTCCAGGGTGCCCGACACGTGAGTCTTGGCCCAAGAGAGAAAGAGGGAACCCCAGTACGGAGCGACCATACTCCGGGGTGCTTCCCCAGTCCACCATGGAAAGCCGGATCCGAGGAAACGGCCAGAGTCCAGCTTTGAAGTTGTCAACCGGCTGCAGCGATTTGTTTCCCGGCCACACCACCCGTGATTTCATAGAGGTCAGGGTTGAAGTTGAAGAGGCAGAAGGGAAGGAAACTAGCCCCAGGATTACCTCGAGGGAACAGGGAAAGGACTTATCCCAGGAAGGGAACACAGGACATGGGTTCGTCAACTAAGGCATACCACGGGTACCTCCATACCGCTTTGCATCCACTTACAGCCACCCGGAAGGTTACCTGTTATACATCTGTACCGAACTGTGAAAGCTGTATCATTAGATACTTGTCTCCAGTAAAGTACCTGGGAGAGAGTGAACTTTTCTCTGTGTCTCTGTGCTACCGACATTGAACCCCTCCACTTCTACTTAACGCTGCCCCGGAGGCCCAGCTTTACCTGTAGAAAGCTATACCACCTAGCCACAATACCAACGCCCTCCGGAGGACTGTGGCGGCGCTGGTGACCCCTCACCAGGTACTACAGGTGGCGTCACAAATTACCTTTTACCTCATCACCTTCAATTTACCCCCCATTAGTTTTCCCCCCCAGTGTCACAGGCTCAGGCATCGCCACCAGTGATCCCCCCGGACCTTGCGCCTGAAACCCGAGCACCCGGCCCTGGGCACGACACATTCACGGAGGGACCCCGCAGCCTAAGTGGGTATGACAAATTTGCAGTGACATGTACTGACAACTGGTGTTCTAGCTATCTGGGCAGGAACAGGGAACTTTGAGGCAGGTTACATAGGAGGTGATAGGAGGTCCATGCGGAGGTTGGGTTGTAATGATGCTCAAGCACTTTAAATTAAATGAACTTTATAAGAATCCTTGAAACTTTACTTTATCTGTATTAACCCCGTATCATGTGGATTGTTTAAATAAATGTAATCACTTTTGCAAAGCAACTGCTTTCCTCTTGATTAAGTAAATGTATTGACAGTTGTCGTAACTGAAAAAAATCCTAGACTAGTCTTTGTGCTGGAATTTCTAGTAGTAATGGTTTTATACCTAAATGCCACTCCTTGCATTTATTTAAGTGCTTGGTTCATGATTATTTTCATTCATGAATTTAACATTTTTCAATAATGCAAGGATTATGTGAAGTCTGCTATTTTGGAAGCTGGATTAGTTCTTTCCTCCATAATTGCTTTAAAAAACATCTCTTTATACAAGCCTATCACCTCAACTCAGTCTCTAAATTTTAATCAGAATCTGCACTCTGCGATTCATCTGTTTCCACATAATCCATGCACCCAACAGCACATGTAAAATACAGTTAGGCTAGGGCCAGACCTGCGTCTGCCCCTAGCCTTGCGGATCCGTCAGAAACGTAGAAATTTTCTGCCTCAGCGCATAGCGTTAACAGCAAGTAACCTAATTGGAGACCAAAAAGCTAAATGCGACCAAAAACAACAGTACACTGCAGTAAAAGTATTAAATGCAGGTGCAGTATAAAAAATAGTATAACAAATACAGGGTACTTAGTCTATCCGTTTTTTTGCGCAAAAAAAGTTATATCAAGCCACGTCACTAACTTCAAAGTGTACCCATCTCTGACGCGGTCCTAACTGTTGTATTAAAAAACCTGACTAGTGTGTATACTTACCAGTAAGCAGGATCCAGCAAGACCTGTGTCTGAGATGGACTGAAGGCGACGGGGCTCTATGTGTGCAGGGCCCAGAGAAGGGGCGGGAACTTCATCTCTTGCAAAGCAAGAGGCAACTTAATTAGAAACAAATGAGTCCTGCACACAGAGAACAAGTCTGTAAGAACATGTTCACACCGCCAACATATTTGGAGACCAAAAAGCTAAATGCGACCAAAAACAACAGTACACTGCAGTAAAAGTATTAAATGCAGGTGCAGTATAAAAAATAGTATAACAAATACAGGGTACTTAGTCTATCCGTTTTTTTGCGCAAAAAAAGTTATATCAAGCCACGTCACTAACTTCAAAGTGTACCCATCTCTGACTCGGTCCTAACTGTTGTATTAAAAAACCTGACTAGTGTGTATACTTACCAGTAAGCAGGATCCAGCAAGACCTGTGTCTGAGATGGACTGAAAGCGACGGGGCTCTATGTGTGCAGGGCCCAGAGAAGGGGCGGGAACTTCATCTCTTGCAAAGCAAGAGGCAACTTAATTAGAAACAAATGAGTCCTGCACACAGAGAACAAGTCTGTAAGAACATGTTCACACCGCCAACATATTTGGAGACCAAAAAGCTAAATGCGACCAAAAACAACAGTACACTGCAGTAAAAGTATTAAATGCAGGTGCAGTATAAAAAATAGTATAACAAATACAGGGTACTTAGTCTATCCGTTTTTTTGCACAAAAAAAGTTATATCAAGCCACGTCACTAACTTCAAAGTGTACCCATCTCTGACGCGGTCCTAACTGTTGTTATTAAAAAACCTGACTAGTGTGTATACTTACCAGTAAGCAGGATCCAGCAAGACCTGTGTCTGAGATGGACTGAAGGCGACGGGGCTCTATGTGTGCAGGGCCCAGAGAAGGGGCGGGAACTTCATCTCTTGCAAAGCAAGAGGCAACTTAATTAGAAACAAATGAGTCCTGCACACAGAGAACAAGTCTGTAAGAACATGTTCACACCGCCAACATATTTGGAGACCAAAAAGCTAAATGCGACCAAAAACAACAGTACACTGCAGTAAAAGTATTAAATGCAGGTGCAGTATAAAAAATAGTATAACAAATACAGGGTACTTAGTCTATCCGTTTTTTTGCGCAAAAAAAGTTATATCAAGCCACGTCACTAACTTCAAAGTGTACCCATCTCTGACGCGGTCCTAACTGTTGTATTAAAAAACCTGACTAGTGTGTATACTTACCAGTAAGCAGGATCCAGCAAGACCTGTGTCTGAGATGGACTGAAGGCGACGGGGCTCTATGTGTGCAGGGCCCAGAGAAGGGGCGGGAACTTCATCTCTTGCAAAGCAAGAGGCAACTTAATTAGAAACAAATGAGTCCTGCACACAGAGAACAAGTCTGTAAGAACATGTTCACACCGCCAACATATTTGGAGACCAAAAAGCTAAATGCGACCAAAAACAACAGTACACTGCAGTAAAAGTATTAAATGCAGGTGCAGTATAAAAAATAGTATAACAAATACAGGGTACTTAGTCTATCCGTTTTTTTGCGCAAAAAAAGTTATATCAAGCCACGTCACTAACTTCAAAGTGTACCCATCTCTGACGCGGTCCTAACTGTTGTATTAAAAAACCTGACTAGTGTGTATACTTACCAGTAAGCAGGATCCAGCAAGACCTGTGTCTGAGATGGACTGAAGGCGACGGGGCTCTATGTGTGCAGGGCCCAGAGAAGGGTGGGAACTTCATCTCTTGCAAAGCAAGAGGCAACTTAATTAGAAACAAATGAGTCCTGCACACAGAGAACAAGTCTGTAAGAACATGTTCACACCGCCAACATATTTGGAGACCAAAAAGCTAAATGCGACCAAAAACAACAGTACACTGCAGTAAAAGTATTAAATGCAGGTGCAGTATAAAAAATAGTATAACAAATACAGGGTACTTAGTCTATCCGTTTTTTTGCGCAAAAAAAGTTATATCAAGCCACGTCACTAACTTCAAAGTGTACCCATCTCTGACGCGGTCCTAACTGTTGTATTAAAAAACCTAGCTATCTGGGCAGGAACAGGGAACTTTGAGGCAGGTTACATAGGAGGTGATAGGAGGTCCATGCGGAGGTTGGGTTGTAATGATGCTCAAGCACTTTAAATTAAATGAACTTTATAAGAATCCTTGAAACTTTACTTTATCTGTATTAACCCCGTATCATGTGGATTGTTTAAATAAATGTAATCACTTTTGCAAAGCAACTGCTTTCCTCTTGATTAAGTAAATGTATTGACAGTTGTCGTAACTGAAAAAAATCCTAGACTAGTCTTTGTGCTGGAATTTCTAGTAGTAATGGTTTTATACCTAAATGCCACTCCTTGCATTTATTTAAGTGCTTGGTTCATGATTATTTTCATTCATGAATTTAACATTTTTCAATAATGCAAGGATTATGTGAAGTCTGCTTTTTTGGAAGCTGGATTAGTTCTTTCCTCCATAATTGCTTTAAAAAACATCTCTTTATACAAGCCTATCACCTCAACTCAGTCTCTAAATTTTAATCAGAATCTGCACTCTGCGATTCATCTGTTTCCACATAATCCATGCACCCAACAGCACATGTAAAATACAGTTAGGCTAGGGCCAGACCTGCGTCTGCCCCTAGCCTTGCGGATCCGTCAGAAACGTAGAAATTTTCTGCCTCAGCGCATAGCGTTAACAGCAAGTAACCTAATGCGCTGCCTGTCTATTGATCTCTATGGCATCCGGACGCTTACCACAGCCTCCGACTCCACAGAGATCTCCCGGATATGTGCTTTTGCAGAGCGCACAGGAAAATGCTGCAAACAGTGTCAACTGACAGCCAATGGGAAGACAGTAGCCACCACCAATCATCGCTGATGGGGCATGGTCTCCAGCACGCTGTGGCACTCGTCCTGGAAATCAGTAGGTGACGCGGATTCCATCCCTATCATCCCTTCACACGCCAAAAGCAGGGAATTTCGCCTTCATGATTGCCTCTGATTTTGGAGCAGTGGTGTGAAATTAGAACCAGGCGCAACCTTTTTTATCGCCGCCAACTTCCCCAATTACACGTCGCAATTGTGAGGCAATTTCACAGCGATGGTGACGGGGCAACAGATTGCCGGTCAGATTCCTTGCGGCATGTAAAGGTACCTTAAGAGATTAGAACTATCCACAATTCACGTGGTTTCAGGTGCTCCCTAAAAACACATCTGGTTAAGGTGGCCTATCATTCTCCCTAATCAAAGTCATTCAGACATAGGTTATCCAATACTTCCCTGAACATAACTGTTAAACTCCATCAGACCCAAAACCAAAAGCTCTACACAGATTGGCTGGTGGCCACTTACTCCACTCTCATCTAGTCCACACTTTCTCAAGATGGTTGGACCATGATTGTAAATAACCACCTCAGTTTGTGTCACCCCCACCTTGTTGTAGATTGTAAGCTCTTTTGAGCAGGGTCGTCATTATTATTATTTTTTTTTTACTTTTAACTATGGCATTTTCCACAACCTGATTTGTTAAGCGCTGCAGAATATGTTGGCGCTATATAAAGATTATTATTATTATTATTAATCCACTTTAAAAATTGCAGTTGTAAGTATTGGTGTTAATAATTGTCCCGAAATTTTACTGTAGTCATATTGCTGATTTATGTATAGGGCTGTGGAATTAACAGTGTTATATAAGTGAATTAAATATTATATTGTATATTGTGCATATCTGACCTGACCGCTCTAGACATTAGGTATGTTTCATCTTATTTCCTTGTTCCAAGAATCTGAAAATCTCATATAATGTAAGGTGTTATGACAAAAGTAGTATGACCAAAATATGATATGTTTTCTTTGGAATGAACACAGTATGCAAATCCAATAGGACACGTTGGCAGGTTTTTCTCATTTGAGATTTGTATAGGATTGAAATATGAGGTACAGTCTGGTGACTGAAAAATACAGCAACCACCAAGTGCTTTAATTCCAATGTCTGGAAGCATCCATCGCTCAGCTGGACAGCAGCCTAAAATGTCTGTCATACCGAAATGCAAGAAAATAGTGCAGACATGATTACCTCTCTCTCTACTGTGTTCTGTGATTTATAATATTCCCAGGATAACAGATTTGTGCAATGAAAACTCAAGTTTCAGTTTTGGAAAGTGAAACATCTGTGATGAATGAGTGCATGGCTTCACCAATACATGGGGCCCATGATTTACTAATTTTACTTCATTTATTTATTTAAATCAACTAATCTACAAGGTGGGCCATCTATATGGATATATATAAATAAAATGGGAATGAATGGTGATATCAACTTGATATAACTCATGAAAGAATAAAGTTACGTTAAAACCAAGCACACCATTGTCTTTCTTATGAAATTCTCATTGAGTTCGATGTGTCACATGACCCTCTTCCCATTGAAGAAAATAAAGTTGGATCCAAAATTGACAACTTCAAAATGGCCACCATCATCACCATCTATCTGGATAAGTTTTTGCCCTCCCATATACTAATGTTCCACAAACAGAAAGTTGATATCACCAACCATTCACATTTTATTTAGGCATATCCATATAGATGGCCCACCCTGTAAAATGTACTACCTGTGTAAGATTAGGAAAAAAGATATGTCAATCAAACAGGAAAGCAAACCTAAGCATGGGCCGCATAAATCAGAGACAGTTTCACTATTGTAGTCATCAGGGGCATTGAGAAACCATGGAGCCCCATAGCAGAATTTTCAAGTGCCCCCTGTGAGGTAGCGCCGTCGGATTGCACGGCAGAAGGCAAGGAGTCAGGCACAGAAGTTCACAGGACACGGTTTATTATGCACATGTCCACAGTATACACAAACCTCCAGGTTCTGGGATGCCGCCGGGCACGCTTCCTATAACCATAAGATTGGCACACAGTCCTTTATCACGGGTTCTCTCCAGTCCAGGTCTCACCGAGATCAAGCCCTCCGGGCTAGGCCGTGTTGTGTCAGCACACAGTCTCTGCCTCTCCTGTCCTGGCCGCTCACTAGCCACTTCAGTCTTCCTTCAGACTGAAGCTCCACTCAGAGAACCACACCCTGTGTTCCTGCCTAGCTTTTAACCCTCTGCTTACCTCCGGGGAAGTCTCTATGAACCCGGAGTGGAGTGCTTCCTATACATGGAGGGAGCATAACCTGGGAGACACATACCGGCCGTCACAGATCATCCCGGTCACTGTCTCACATACCCCCCCCCTCAGTTCAAGCGTGCGGGGTTGAACTCCAGCCACCAAACACGGGCCACGAGACAAGGCATCAGCGTTGCCTTGCAACCTCCCGGCCCGGTGTTCCACCGTAAACCTAAAGTTCTGCAGGGAAAGGAACCACCGGGTGACCCGGGCATTCCGCTCCTTGGCAGACCTCATCCAGACCAGCGGGGAGTGGTCCGTCACGAGTCGAAACTGCCGTCCCAACAAGTAATAGCACAGGGACTCCAAGGCCCACTTGATGGCCAAGCACTCTTTCTCCACAACGCTATAGTTCTGCTCGGGAGGGGTGAGTTTCCTACTCAAGTAGGTGACGGGGTGCTCCTTCCTTTGGACCACCTGGGACAGCACTGCCCCCAGCCCGACCTCCGAAGCATCCGTTTGCACAATAAACTCCTTCCGAAAATCGGGGTTGATGAGAACGGGCTGACCACACAGGACCCCCTTCAGTGCTCGGAACGAGTCCTCGGCCTGCGGTGTCCAGCGCACCATGACAGACTTCTTACCCTTGAGAAGGTCCGTCAAGGGGGCCGACAATCCAGCGAAATTAGGGACAAACCGTCTGTAGTATCCCACGATACCTAGGAAAGACCGGACCTGCTTCGTGGTCAGGGGTCGAGGCCACTTCTGGATTGCCTCAACTTTGTTGATTTGAGGCTTAATTACTCCTTGGCCTATCACATACCCCAAGTATCGGGCCTCCATGAGCCCCAAAGCACACTTCTTGGGATTGGCCGTCAACCCGGCTGTACGAAGCGCATCCATCACGGCCTGTACCTGAACCAGGTGGGTCTGCCACTCGGTGCTATAGATAATGATGTCATCGAGGTACGCAGATGCATATGCCTGATGGCGTTCCAGCACCAGGTCCATCAACCTCTGGAACGTGGCCGGGGTGCCATGTAAACGTAGACGACGTAGTGAAATAGCCCCTCAGGCGTAGCAAAAGCGGTCTTTTCCTTGGCTGACTCCGCCAGTGGCACCTGCCAGTACCCCTTGGTCAGATCGAGCGTGGTGAAATACCGTGCCTGTCCCAGCCTGTCGATCAGCTCATCCACCCGGGGCATGGTATAAAGATCGAATTTGGATATCTCATTGAGCTTCCTAAAGTCATTACAGAATCGTAAGGAGCCATCCGGCTTGGGTATCAGTACAATGGGACTGGCCCATTCACTCTTAGACTTTTCTATCACCCCTAAGTGGAGCATCTTTTTCACCTCCTCCGAGATGGCTTGTCTCCGAGCCTCCGGCACCCTGTAAGGCTTCATGCGAGGCTCGGTGACAATATCATGCTGTATAAGGTTTGTCCTATTGGGCAAGTCTGAGAAAACATCTGGGTTCTGCTGAACCAACCGTCTGGCCTCTCGCCTCTGTTGCTTGGTGAGGCCGTCTCCTATCCTTACTTCTGGCTCATTCTCCCCGGGGTTACCGGACCCAGGGATGAGTGCCCGGGAGAGGAGGGAGACGAAAAAAGGTTAGCCATCAGGCCTTCCCGTTCCTTCCATGATTTCAACAGGTTGATATGGTATATCTGCTCTGGTTTCCTCCTTCCCGGCTGAAATACTTTATAGTTGACAACCCCGACCTTTTCCCGCATTTCATAAGGACCCTGTCACTTCGCTAGAAACTTGCTTTCTGCTGTCGGGATCAACACCAACACCCGATCCCCTGGGTTAAAGGACCGTACCGTAGGCTGTCTATTGTACCTGGCACTTTGAGCTGCCTGCGCGTCCTGCAAATGCTCTTTTACTATTGGCATGACTGCGGCTATGCGATTCTGCATCCCAAAATGTGTTCAATCACACTTTTATGGGGGGTTGGTTCCTGCTCCCATGTTTCCTTGGCCAGGTCCAACAATCCCCGAGGATGTCGCCCGTACAACAGTTCGAATGGCGAAAACCCCGTGGACGATTGTTTTTTTTTTAGCCCCTAGGTGGCCACTCATGAGATGTTTATGAGCCAAGTCGAGGACCCACCGGCGATACGGCTGGGGCACCAAGAATTGCTCCACAACATCCCCCCGTATATTTTCCACTTGGTAGAGTAAATCTTGTTTGAGGGCGAAATGGGGGTACCTTACCTGGGCGCCTGGCTCCTGTGCCACCCCATCAATTTCGATCAACCGACTCCGGGCGTGTACTAACGTATGATCCTGGAGTTGGGCCGTCCCGAAAGCACCTGGAGACGCCTCCAACTCCAGGATTGACTCCTCTGTTCCGAGCTCACCTGCCAACACCTCTAAGGATGACCTATCGGGGTCACACTCTGTCCCGGCCGTGGCGACCCCTACTGCAGGTGTCCCGGACTCTGGGTCATCGGGCTCAGGCCCTGAACCGTTCTTGACCTGAGAGGTCTTGGAGGGTCCTTTGTATAGAGCCCAGAAAAAAGGCAGATCCCTCCCCAAGATTACATCATAGGGAAGGTTATTCATCTGCCCCACTTCATGCTGTATCTGTCCACACGGAGCCGTGATGGTGACCACCCCCGTAGGATAGTCCCGGAGGTCCCCATGTATGCACACCACCCCCACGGTACGCCCGGTGTCCTTCACCCCAGTGATCAGGGCTGTCCGCACGAGGGTCACTAAGCTCCCTGAATCCAACAAGCCGGTCACCTGGCATCCGTTCACCTGTACTTGACATAAATGCAGATCAGTCCCTGGAGAAATAAGGCCGGCTGTACACACCGCCTGAGCATACATTGACCCCCGCCGAGGATACCCGCAGTCCATGGGCTCTGTGGTGAGGGGACATTGGGCTCCCAAATGTCCAACCCGCTGGCAGCGCCAACATCTAATAGGGAAAGAAGCACCCCTAAAAGGTTGTCTTCTAGGGTACAGGCCTTTTCGGACCCCTGGAGTGGCGGGAGAGTCCCAGTGTCCTGTATCAAGTCCTGCGTAGCCACATGTCGCTCCACCAGGCACACTAATTGATCCAGGGTACTCGGGTCACCTTGTCCCACCCACCTTTGTATAGGGACAGGAAGAGTGCGCACAAAGCGGTCGACGACTACCCTCTCCACCATGTGCGCAGGACTGAGGGTCTCAGGCTGCAACCATTTTTTTACTAAATGCAATAAATCGTAAGCGTGGGAGCGTACGGGCTTGGCTTCCTCAAAAAACCACTGGTTTACCCGCTGAGCTCGTACGTATGTGTTCACCCCCAACCGAGCAAGGATTTCACCCTTCAGGGCTCCATAATCCAGAGCGTCCTCGGTACAGAGGTCCAAATACGCTTTTTGGGACTCCCCAATCAGATAGGGCGCCAATACTTCGGCCCACTGGTCGGTCGGCAGTCTTTCCCTTTCGACCACCCGCTCAAACACAGACAGGAAAGCTTCCACATCATCCCCCGGGGTCATCTTTTGCAACGCTCGCCTTACCGCTGTCTTGACGCTGTACTCCTCGCCTGTTCCCGGGGATGAAGCCGCTGGCCGATCCCGAAGCTCGGCGGTCAGGAGGTCCAATTGTCGCATCAGGAGCTGATTGGTCTCTTGTTGTGCCTGATGCTGCAGCTGCTGCTGTTGCTGCTGTTGCTGACGGTCCAATGACTGGAGCAGATGTGCATTGGTCTGTTGCTGCTGCACATTAGCCTGCTGTTGCTGCACATTAGCCTGCTGTTGCTGGGCATTAGCCAGGGCCAACTGCTTTAGAATGTCCTCCATGGTTGCAGCAGGAATATACCGGAGCCTAGCTGGTTGGATCACGGACATGTGCCACTGGGTATGCCAGGTTGCTACACCTCACTGGGCTGCTGCCCGCATTCTCCACCATATGTGAGGTAGCGCCGTCGGATTGCACGGCAGAAGGCAAGGAGCCAGGCACAGAAGTTCACAGCACACGGTTTATTATGCACATGTCCATAGTATACACAAACCTCCAGGTTCTGGGATGTCGCCGGGCACACTTCTTATAACCATAAGATTGGCACACAGTCCTTTATCACGGGTTATCTCCAGTCCAGGTCTCACCGAGATCAAGCCCTCCGGGCTAGGCCGTGTTATATCAGCACACAGCCTCTGCCTCTCCTGTCCTGGCCGCTCACTAGCCACTTCAGTCTTCCTTCAGACTGAAGCTCCACTCAGAGAACCACACCCTGTGTTCCTGCCTAGCTTTTAACCCTCTGCTTACCTCCGGGAAAGTCTCTATGAACCCGGAGTGGAGTGCTTCCTATACATGGAGGGAGCATAACCTGGGAGACACATACTGGCCGTCACAGATTATCCCGGTCACTGTCTCACACCCCCCACCCCAAATTAAAACAATAATATTTGGCTCAGTCAAATAGTAGCGTATGTCTTAACTTTTTAGCCCTTTCAAGTAATTCTCCTATTGAAGCCCCTGTGTTTCCCTTTTATTCTACCCATAAAGTATAATGACAACAAAAGTGACCCACAAATACTGTATGATACTCCCACAGTGAATTCCCCCACAGTATCCTCCACATGCATGGTATTATCATAGAATTATGGGATAGTAGAGTTGCAAGGGACCTTCTAGGTCATCTGGTCCAACTCCATGCTCAAAACAGGATTCACTAAACAATCCCAGTCAGATGTCTGTCTAGCCTCTATTTGAAGACTTTGATGACCCTACTGTACCCCCCTCAACTACCCTGGCAAAGCATGATGACTCCAACACTGTATGATCCCTGTGACCTGAGTCACTACAGTAATAACTTATCTCTGAGGTGCAGAAAACAGACTGTAATAATGGAAAGTAAATATAATAATATTACTGCTTACAGGTAGTAAAGAGAGGTTGAAACACTCTGGGGTCAAGTCCAGGAATGGCGCAGTAACAGCCAGGGATATTCAGAAGCAAAATCCAATTTAAGCCGAAGTCAGGAAACCAAAACAGCATACAGAGGAGTTGGCAGATAGAGGAATAATGGTCAAAAGCAGAGAGTCAAGCCCAGATAAGGTAACTAATCAGGCAGGGTCTGGCTCAGAGCACAGAGAGATCAATGCTACACATTCCAAAGGCAAATGTACAATTGACACAGAATAGAGCAGCATGCTTGCTTAAGTAGAGTTCTAATCAAGTCAGCTGAAATGCATGTGAGTTGCAGCACAGAGCCAGCCCAGACTGACAATCTCTACAACAACCTAGTAAAGGAAAAAGGCAGTGTGGAGATCATGACAATCACTTCGTGACCCCCTACACAGTATCCATGCAGTACAAAGGGTCTATATAAAGTACAATATCAGCAAGCTAGCACTGATCTTAGGGAGACCATTCGAGGAGGAAAACACTGCAGACAGCTGGCTAAAGCACTCAAACACAGTGAAATCCATGGTGCATTGCCCCCTGGAAATTTGAATATGCAAATGGAGTCAGTGGAGCCTTGTTTAAGAGTCTCAAACACGGGACCTGCCAAATATCCCTCCAGGGAAGGACCTAGCCCTGGGGTAGACTCCTTGCGGAGACCACCATAACCACCATATTAAGTGGCCCTTTCAGTCACTATCCCGCTCCGTTACGAGCTTAAGGATGTGACAAGGGAATTACCAAAGCCAGGTATCCATCCAAAAACAGCTGTTTCGGGGTATTGCACCTCATCAGTGAGGAGTAGGATTCTGGCTAGGTAGGAGCAATGCCTGGTAGACCAACATCACAAAGCTCTCACTGATCTCAGGGAGACCAGTCAAGGAAAACACTGCGGGCAGCTGGCTAAAGTGCTCAAACACAGTGAAATCCATGGTTGATTGCCCCCTGGGAATTTGAATATGCAAATGGAGTCCGTGGAGCCTCGTTTAAGAGTCTCAAACACGTGACCTGCCAGATATCCCTCCAGGTAAGGACTTAGCCCTGGGGTGGACTCCTTGTGGAGACCACCATAACCACCATATTAAGTGGCCCTTTCAGTCACTATCCCGCTCCGTTACGAGCACACGTATTTATACACCGTGTTGTATTTCACATGGTGTAATTAGGAATCTCTATATAAAAAGGAGGGAAAGGAAGAGAAAGAACGGATTATAAAAGGGACGGGTCATTCCATGTCAAGTGAACCAATGATTATTACCTCTATATTTTTAATTCTTTTGAGATTTTGTTATTTGATAATAGCATGTCAGACAATGCAAAATGTGAAGAGAATTTTTTTTTAAAAATTTATTTATTTTTGAAATGATTTTCAAAGTTCGGAAAAAGTGCGAATTTCGCTGTTGCCTGCCTTTACGTTTCTCCTCATAACTAAGGCTAGGAATAAGATAGAGAGACAAAATAAACACCATTCTACTCAGAACTATACAGGCTTTCACCAGATATGTCACAAGAGGATATTTGTTAATATTTTACCCATGTGATCGCAAGCGCAGAACTTTAAAACGCATTTCCGAAAAATTGGCGTGCTTTAAATATTTCAAAACTGCCCATGTGTCTGCTTTGCTCTTAGCCACATCTGTACCAAATTTCAAGTTGGGATCGCGATGGGATCATATTTTAAAATATTTTACTATTAATAGCGTCAATGGGTCATTCCATATCAAGTGATCTAAATATGAATATTTTTTTTTACCTGACGTCTTTAGATTTTTTTTCCTTTATGAAGCACTTCTTTAGTTAATTACAAATTAAAAGTTTAGAATTTTTTTCTTCATCAGTTAATTTTTTACAGATTTTTAAAGTTTAAAAAAAGTGTGAATTTTGGCCAGGTATGACTTTACATTTTTTTATCTTGGGCTAGAAATAAGATAGAGAAACAAAATAAACACCATTCTACTCAGAACTGTCCAGGCTTTCACCAGATATGTCACAAGAGTATATTTGTTAATTTTAATTTTTTTACCCATGCGAACGCAAACGCAACATTTTGAAACGCATTTCCGAAAAAACGTTTTAATAAAAATTTTCCAAAACTGCCCATGTGTCTTTTATGCTCTTAGCCACATCTATACCAAATTTCAAGTTGGGATCGTGATGGGATCATATTTTAAAATATTTAACTATTATAGTGTCAATTCAAAAATCTTGAATTCAGATCTGTTCAACCTGTGGTCTAAAAGCGTGGGGTCTATATTTATCAAATCCATTATTTTTAGACATTACTGTGTTATTTTGATATGTTACAGCTTAGAAGCAGGAGAGGACATATAGGAAATATCTTTGTTAGGGCTCAACCTGAGAAAGCACAGGGATAGACAGTGAATGCAGAGCAGATGATAGGCCAGCAGCTCTGTCAATCATGCTAAGTGTCTACCCACTGCATTCAGGAAGTAAGACATCTTGTTCAGACCTTTCATGTCCTGACATGTCTGGACATCTTCACTCCTGAACAAACAATAGTCTGTACAAAGCCATCAAGGCTGTGTACTAAAATATGGGTGAGTAAATATATTAATAGTTTAATGCTTTTATTATTAAGGGCCAATACACACAATGCTATTCTTAGGGATCATCATTCAGAAAAACAGCCCCATTGATTTCTATGGGGTTCACCACATGCAGTGTTTTTGGAAACACTCAAGAGTGAGTAAATCACTGCTTGAACTACTTTTTAATCGCTGCAATAAACGCAGCATTTAACATTTATATAAAAAAAGCTGCCATTTTTTTCAATTGCGATTAAAAAAACTAACGCATATGTGGTAAAATCTTGATAGAAAAACAAGCTGCCAAAACTGCAGCGTGTATCTGCAGACAGAAAAAACTGTGCGCGCTAGCCCTAAAACTCACTTTATAGTAATACAGTTCTATCTCAAGTGTACTGTAAATCTTTATTTTTATTACCTATCTTCCTTACTTAATATTAACTGTATTTTTTTTCCACACAGCAATGGCTGCTACTTCTCAAGAAACAGCATTTTATCATAGACAATCCTTTTGCAATCCTTTTGAAAAAATATGAATATGATTGGCGCTGGTGGCTGGCTACTGTACTCTCCAAAGATTGTGAAAATGAAGAAGTAGAATTGACTTTATTGCATCCTTCTGGTTCAGCGCCATCCTTTGTGTATCCAAGAAAGCCAGACATTTTAAAAGTGCACAAAAATCAGATATTAACTCCGTGACAGGCCGGACATACTCTTTGACACACAAGGAAATGGCGATTGCTAGTAAGCGTTTATGGACAAGATTACATTTCACCCACTAGAAGGGACAAATTGATAAAATGCCACTTTAAAAACATACTATTAATTGTTTGATTAGTTCATAATTTATAGAACGATGATTTAACTACTGTACTATTCTTATTAAACACTTCATAAATCTCATGTTTAGTGATAGAATAGAAAACAAATTTATATGTATAAATAGGGGTTAACATTCATTTTTGGTTCTTTTAATCTTGTTTAATCAAACTTGAGGATATGATCACCTTTCTTCTTTTGGTTTGTTCAATACATTCAAGTTGAAAATGCTGAGCGTTGTGTTCTGACGATTAAGATGTATTTATCCTGGCACTTATGGGATTTGCTTTTTGTGTTTCTTTTTTCTTGCATATAAATGTTTTATTCAATAAGTTGTGATAACTCATACAATCATAAAATAAAAAATGAATCTCTGCCCACATATAACCAAGAACACAATCAGTCATTTTTTCACAATTGCCCGTCAATAGTTTGAATTTGATATAAAGAAACATAGTCTTGTAACATATCAAATGAAAGCTGTTACCGTTCTGAGTAAAATGATGCCTCTCCCACTTTATTATCTTATTTCTAGCCTGAGATAAATAAAATGTAAAGTCATACCAGGCCAAAATTCACCCTTTTTTTAAACTTTAAAAATCTGTAAAAAATTAACTGATGAAGAAAAAAATTCTAAACTTTTAATTTGTAATTAACTAAAGTTGTACTTCATAAAGAAAAAGAATAAAAAGAAATCTAAAGACATCAGGTAAAAAAAAATATTCATATTTAGATCACTTGATATAGAATGACCCATTGACGCTATTAATATTAAAATATTTTAAAATATGATCCCATCGCGATCCCAACTTGAAATTTGGTACAGATGTGGCTAAGAGCATAGCAGACACATGGGCAGTTTTTGAAATATTTAAAGCGCACCGATTTTTTGGAAATGCGTTTTAAAGTTTTGCGCTTGCGATCACATGGGTAAAATATTAACAAAGATCCTCTTGTGACATATCTGGTGAAAGCCTGCACAGTTCTGAGTAGAATGGTGTTTATTTTGTTTCTCTATCTTATTTCTAGCCCGAGATATGATAGAAAATGTAAAGCCATACCAGGCCAAAATTCGCACTTTTTTAAAACTTTAAAAATCTGTAAAAAATTTACTGATAAAGAAAAAAATTCAAAACTTTTTTTTTGTAATTAACTAAAGTTGTTCTTCATATAGAAAAAAAAATAAAAAAATCTGAGGACGTCAGGGAAAAAAAATATTCATTTTTGGATCACTTGACATGGAATGACCCGGACAGGAAAAAAAACGATAGAGATAAAGGGCAAATTAATAGATTTCTTACCAACACTGCTTGATAAGAAAAGTGCTGTCTGAAATTAATTCATATGGGAGACTATCTGTGTAGCTTTGGTATACGCAGATCTCATGTGAGGAAAAAGGAAAAAGACCACATAGTCAGTGCATATTATAAGGAAAAAATGAACAAAGAACTAAGATGTGTTCAATCCTACTGACCAGGACGCTATACCTGTATATACGTGACCACGGGCCCCAAGGGTAAGCTTTGTCTTCTACAGGAATATACTGTCTCTATCGGTTTTTTTCTTCTCCCTTTTCTAATCCGTTCTTTCTCTTCCTTCCCCTCCTTTTTATATAGAGATTCCTAATTACACCACGTGAAATACAACACGGTGTCTATATATGTGTGCACATATATCCCAAGGCTGCACCTGCTGAAGCGTTATCGCACTGCTATTATCGACATGCACGCTCTGAGCACTTAATTAGGTATGGTTCTAGCAAATATATCTGAGATAACAGTATGGACCCAAACGTGCGCTGATGAGTAATGAAGATATCAATGCTTTCTTTTACGGATACTTTTTTGGCCTACGCGAAGACTGGGTCCGTCTTATAATTCCAGTGTCCATCTTACAATCAGTATATACCATATGTTCTGCATCCAGGTGTATATGTCCATCATCCTGGTATATATGTCCCCATCCTGGTACATGGCCCTTCATCCTGGTATATATGTCCCCCATCATTAAAAATGATTTTATTTCTCTTTTTACGTCTTAAAATCCGGTAGGTCTTATAAAGCGGAAAAATACAGTGAATGTACATATTTACTATTGCATACTTTTTCTTATTTTGTGATATTTTTAAATATTATTTTTACAAATGTTTTAAGACTTTCTCACTTAGTTCAATTAGATGATTTAACTTTCAATAATCTGATTGCTGATATAATGCATTGCTATGAACCAGCATTGCAATGGGTTATACCTGTCAGTACTACACGGACAGAAGCCTCTTGGGCCATGCTCCTGGCAAGGTTCAACAGGCTTGCCATAGCTGACTGACCCAGAGGACATCATGATGACCTTGGGTTGCCATGGCAATGATTGGGCCCTCACAATGATGTCACCGGGTGCAGATTGGACTGCAGAGGGAGCTCCTTCTGGCAGCCTCCTAAATGTTGTGAGCAATAGTGATTGCACCATTTAGGGGTTTAAACAGCAAACGCTAGTGCAGGCACTGCTCTTGGCTGTGAGAGCTGTTGCGCGAATGTCATGTAAGCTAAGCTCCCAGTGGCTCCTGTGTCCCATATGATCGCCATTATGTACCCATATATGAAAGGTCACAAACCTCTTCCTGACCAGGATATATTGGTATGTCAAAGGTCATGAAAGGTTTAAGAGCTATAATATGATGTAAGTTGGTCATGGTTAACTCTTGAAAGAAAGGGATACTGAACTTAAAGGGAACCTGACCTCAAAAAATGTGCCCCAGCGGGTCGGCAGTATTGACGTGGTAAAGCCGGATATGAGGCGATAAGCATCATATCGGCTTTACCGCCCCTTACATCATGAGCACAGTCTCCCTGCACTGTAGCACGCCCACGTACTGCCGACCCCGCGATGCCGAGTGCGCATACGCGAGGTCTGTTCACTATACACCTAATGGGTATACTGACGTGTAAAGCCGGATATGATGCGATTAGCGTCATATCGGCTTTACATCCCCTCACATGACGAGCACTGTCTCCCTGCACTATAGCACGCCCATCGGGGCGTGAATAATTACAAAGCAGGCGGTGGGGAGGCCCAGAAAGACACACCTTTTGTGGCTTCTCAAATAATGAGAAGCCGCAGATCATAAGGTATCGAAACTACTTTTCTAAACTTTATCGATTTACAAGCACAAAGGGATGGCTAGAAAGCTATTACCATGGTGCAGGGACACGTATATAGAGGCTGGGGGCACATTTTTGGAGGTCAGGTTCCCTTTAAACTCTTCATTTTTTTACTTCAACAAATATTGTGGAGGGCTATGAATGCAAAGAGGATTGTGCAATGAAATACAACAATAAAATATATGCGCTATGTTAAATACAATCATAGAGAAGTAGCGTCTTAACAATCAAGACAGTCATTCTTGTCAAATGTCTTTTAAAAGCTATTTTACCATGCTGCTACAGCATTTTAAATGACATTATTAGGCTTCATTAAAGACACTTACAATTCAAGACATGACAGCAGAGATAATGAATTATAGGTACTAGAAGATGCCATGAACATACTTTTCCATTGAAATATCAAGACAAACAGTTCACATGGTAATGTTGCCGAAATTTAAGATACAAATGTTCTCATTCTTTCTACAGAAAGATGCATTACAATACATTGAAGGTTTTCAAGGTAAAATATTTCCCTTCTTCTAAAGAAATAAAAGCCACTCTATCAGAATTACTTAGAGAGGAAAAGAAAAAGTACACATAATCTTCAATACAAATTCCAAAATCCAACTGTATGTTTTTAAAATAGTAGAAATACATATCAGCCTTAGCAATAGAGGAAATCTGTCAGTAGGATCAACCCTCCTACACTGTCTATATGGATATGCAGTTCATAGAAAGTTTAATTAAATGATACCTTGATATCTGTAATTCGATGTCTTATTCCAGAGACATACATGTTTTATCTTATGTGCACATAAGCTGCTAAGATCTTTGGGCCGGACGTAGAGCTACATGAGACTCTGCCTCTAGAGCTTATTTTAAATGAAAATGGGTGTGAGACGTGTAAAGATTGACAGTCTGTTCTCCTGACTAGAGATAAGCGAACCTTTTGAAATTCAGTTCAGTTTGGTTTGCTGAACAGGCATATGTTTACCAAAAAGATTGATGAACAGTTCACTGAACTTCCGAACTCTATTCAAATCAAGGGGAGGCAAAATCAAGGGCCTAGAAACACCTTAAATGGGGCACAAAAGCTGCCAAACACAGCTCAAACCTTTGTACAGTGGAGCCCCATTGTTTTGGCACAGACATTATCTTCCTACACTATTACTTGGCAAGATTCAGCACCACTGTCACCACTTACAGGTTTCCAGAACTGCTCATGAACCTCAGACATCCTCATGACTTTCCAAAGGTTGTCTCAGATTACACAGCTGGTATCACGCAGCAGGGAATCCCACTGTGTAACCTGAGATACCTCAGTGGCTTCAACGCTTGTAACACTAGCTGTCGCATGAGAGCCATGATATTGCTTGAGACGTAGTGGATAAATCTCACCAGTATTAGGAGACAGGGAGTGTGAGAAGAAGTGATGTCAGGGACTGCAGTGCAGTTTAGACTTGCAGGATAACTCCTGTGTGAACCCATGAGTCTGAAATCCAGTAATGTTTGTGATGGCACCTCTTGTCACACTGGGTCTGGATGCCTGGTCTCACATCGTGTGGAGGGTGCATTCTGTGAACGTGACCCCAGCATATTGTTGTAAGGCCCGTGCCCATGGTACATTGTTTGATGCTTCTTTTGAAGCAGTTTTTTGAATCTGCATGAAAATCTGCATGTCTACCCTGAAGCCAGCATAGTTTATTAGAGTTCTGAAGTGATATGCCAACATGTTTTTTTCCTTGCAGATTTGGTGCAGATTTTGAAGGTGAAAAATGAAATCTGAACTACATGTGCAAGGGAAAAAAACAAGCAATGTGGGCACAGCACTTCTGACCTGTCATAGCCTTTGCTGGCCTCAGGATAGACATACAGATTTTCATGAAGGTTCTTAAAAAGCCATTTTAAATTTCAATTTTTTTACCTGAACAAAGTCGCATTCGCTGACTTTTTTAGTTAATTGCTTGGTTTTCCAAATTGTCAATGTTCATGCCAAATTTGAAATTGGCAATCATGTTTGGGGAAAGTTTGCTCATCTGTAGCTATGAGACATGTGTAGGTTTTAAAATGAGTAAGAGATTTGACATCTTGACATGGTTGCATAGCTTTTTACCTTTTTGAAAAAATGTATTTACTTAATACATTGTTGTTTATTAGCATTTGCTTTTTACTTGTTTATTTATGGCAGGGTTTTTTTCATACATTTTTCCCTAGGTTTTGTTGCTTTATCTGAGTTTTTTGTTTTTTCCTATCTTTTGCTTTTAGTACAAGGATAGGGAGTGGTCCCCCTTCACTGAGTGGAGCTTTTATACTGCTTCCCATTGCTCTATGTCTCCATTTTGGGATCCATGTTATTTTTTACTTTTGTTCACATTGAGGTCAGATTTTGAAACATGGAAAGGTTTTAAATGAGAAAAAATAGGCACTGTCCCAAAATAGGTACACCTCTTGATAAGATGGGATAGCTTCTTACCTTTTGGTAAAAATATATTTACTAAATACCCAGTTATTTAATAGCACAAGCTTTTTCTTATTTATTTATGGCAGGGTATTTTGGTCATTCAGTTTTTTTCTTAGGTTTTGTCTGTTTAGTGGCTAGTGAAAACATACTTCCAATCTGCATGTATGCTAATTTTTGCTCCAGGTCAGTTTTTTTTATCTGTCTCTTGTTTTTAGTACAAGGATAGGGAGTGGCGACCCTTCAATGAGCTGAGCATTTATATTGCTTCCCGTTGCTGTGCATCTTCATTTTTGTAGAAAAATATTAGAATCTGAGAGTCCTCAGTGGTTGATACCTTTTAATGGATAACTGAAAAGATGGAAAGAAAAAGCAAAGTAAGCTTTCGAGACACTGTGGCCTCTTCATCAGGCTAAAATGACACAAATTCTGAAGAATCACACATATACATTGTAGGCGGGCCGTCACACGGTTCAATTTCTTGAACGATATCGTTTAAGCGATCTGCTTTTTGATCGCTTAAGCGATATCGTTTGTGCATCGCTGCGTGCGATCAAGCGATTTTACAATGTAAAATCGCTTGATCGTTACATCGCAGATATGGGAGCCGGAGCTCATATCAAGCGATCATCGCTTGTTCAATCTGCTTCATCATGGTGTGTGACACAACGATGAACGATCTCCCAGCGGCAGAGCCTATGCTGGGAGATGTTATCTATAGTAAACGTCGGGTTACTAAGCGCCGCGCGGTGCCTAGTAACCCGATGTGTACCATAGTTACCAGCGATTTCGCTGCCCCACATCACTGGTGAGTCTGTCTGTGTGACAACTCACCAGCGATGTGAGCGATATTGTTAGCGATCGCGCTTTCACGTGATCGCTTACAATATCGCTCACGATATTGTAGCGTGTGACGGCCGCCGTAGGATGATGCAGTAAATACGACAGGTGACGTCAAGCAGAAAATAGTTATCATTATTGAAACTCTGTACTTGTACTATTTTGAGACCTAGGGTACTCTTTATCTTTGTTCAAATTGAGGTCAGATTTTGACACATGGAAAGGTTTTAAATTAGAAAGAGATCAGTACTGTCTAGGGATGAGCGAGTAGAATCGTTACTATTTGGTACTCGCCGAATAGTAACGACAAGCGGGCTACTCACTACTCCCCGAATTTCTTGTGATTACTCGGGAATAGCAAGTAGTCCTTTAACTTTCACAGTGTATCTACATATATACTGCAAAAGTGCACTAAAAGTGAATAAAAGTTGTTAGAAAATGAAAAAATATCATACTCACCTATCCGACGCCTGCACTCGGACAGGCAAAGAAGACATCCGATCAACGACAAGGACCTGCGAGTCTGACGGCTTTCTGACACTGCTAAATCTCTGCCTCATCATCCTCTCCGGAGACTCATTTACCTTGGAACTTGAACCTTTTGCTATTACATCATCTACAAAATTCCATGGGAAGACTGAATTTGATACTGTATTGGATTGCTTAAGCCAAATATGATCTATACAATTATTGTTATTTGTTTAAATTGAGATCTCTCTAATATCCTTTAGATCATCTGAAATCTGATATTGTGCTTTGGATTCCTTTATTTAATCTATTTAATTGTATATTTGTCTTGCCATGGTTTTATATTGCCTATGCATGCCTGCCCTGCTTTTGTCCCGCCCTCCCACCTCTTTGCTCTCTTTAGCAACATTGCCAAACACATTTGACACGCATTGCCCTGTCGTGCATGCGCGGTTAGGATCAATGCGTTCCATTTGACCGGCCAGTCTGCACATGCGCTGCCCGCAAACATGACGTCACTGTAACAAACATAGTGGTACTTCCGAACGCCGGAGTACAGCGGGCGCTTAGCAGCAGCTGATGCCACTTCATACTGGATTAGAGGTATACTTAAGCTGCATGTCTGTCACTATATGCACCCCTCTGACCCCTGAGGAAGCCCCCTGTTGAGGGGTGACACGCGTAGGGTGGGGGATCCGCGCTCAATCTGCCATCTCTGTGCATATTTTGCATGTCATTTGGTAATAATGGACACTGTATTTTCCTGAAGCATTTCCTGTGATCATTTGTCTCTTGTGCTATCATGCTTATTATGCTTATGTTTTCTCCAATACAGGCTCCTTTCTTTCCTTGATTATTATCCACCATAGCTAGAGGAGCTCACATTTCTCAAAACCTATGTGTATTATTGGAGTGAGAGACTTTCTACCTTTTCTGTTTTTTTAGCATTTTTAATAACGATATATCTGATAGCACATTACTTTATACTTGATCTTGTGCATTTGCTATATTATATTTGGGGTTACTTGATCTTTATTCATATCAGTGTCCAGCCATTCTTCGGAGTTTGGGTTTGAAGGATTTCTTTCTCATGCAGTTTTGTCTGCTTTTTAAATAGTTTTAAAGTGATTGTCTGTAACTTTGTATACACTTAATAATAAAAATTATTTGATTCATTTAATACATGGCTTGATCCCCATCCATTATACACAGTTTCTTTTCTTTTAAACTTAATGACTTCTTCTGGCGTGGGATTGGTTGATCCTTTTAGTGCTACTCCCACAACTCCTCTTGCCCATGATGATGGTGGGGATGTCAGAGGAGAGGAGGTGGAGAAGCCAGGTTGTAAAGTGGTCAAAGAAGGTGGATGGGGATCCTGGGGGGCGGTAGATGACAGCCAGTTGGAGGTTGCAGGGGGAGAAGATACGTACAGAGTGTGCTTCGAATGAGGGGAGGGAGGCAGAGGGGGGTGGCGTAATTGGAGTGAAGGAGCAGTTGTTGGCCAGGAGTAGGCCAACACCCCTGTCACAGGAGTTGCTGGGGCAGGGGTGTGGGAGAAGGTGAGTCCACCATAGGAGAGGGCGGCGGGGGAGGTTGTGTCAGAGGGGGTGAGCCATGTTTCAGTGATGCCAAGGAAGGAGAGTTTTTTGGAGATGAAGAGGTCATGGGTGATTGTAAGTTTATTGCATACCGAGCGGGTATTCCAGAGTGCACCAGAAAGGCAGATTGGGGGAGGGGCGGCTTGGGGAATGGTTGTAAGGTTGCAGGGTCTGCAAGTGGTAGTAGTGGGGAGTGGGTGTGTGCTAGAGATGACTGTGGGGATGTGTTGGGGGGACCGGGGTTGGAGGAGATGTCGCCGGCAAGTAGGAGGAGGAGGGAGAGGGTTAGGAGGTGAGGGCATGAAAGCTTGCGTGGCAGGCAGGCATGTTTGGAGATAAAGGCTTGGGTGTGGAGGAAAAGTTTAGAGGAGTGGGTGAGATAGCTAGGTAGGATGGAGGGGGAGAGTGATATTGTTTTGTCAGGGGAGGGACAGAGGGGGATTGCAGGAGGTGAAGGATAGGGGTGAGTGTGAAGAGAAGAGGAAACATTGCGTAGGGATAAGGGATGCAGTTGGAGTGGGAAGTGGAGCAGTGGTGAGATGCAGATGAGGAATAGAAGTAGCAGAGGGGGGTTTAACACCTGTAGCAGGGAGGGGTAGCAGCAGCCAGGAGGAGGAGGTGCTGCCAGGGGGAGTATTTTTTGTTCTTTAATTTTTTTAATATTTTTACATTTTGGTCGTGTGATTTCCCAGAAAAATGCTTGAGTTCGCTGTGGAGACCCGGGGGTCAGTGGGTGCTCTCGACCGCTGGCCCAGCCGCCTTTAGCAAGGCAACGTGGACAAGGGCTCATCCTCAAACTGAACTCCAGGGCTCCTTAACTGTGGGCGGAACACTACTCAGACAACACAGGGTGAGGGAACCACAATATTAAGGCTTTATTGGATCCCCAACAGTTAACAGCATATAACACATAACCAACAAAACACAAAATGTAACAGGCAGCAGAGTCTCACCCTTCTGCTGGCTTACCAGGGATTAGAATATAGCACAGCAAAGTCTGTAGCCAGGTGACTGGATTGTCCCAACCTGTGTGGTTTCCTTATGCTATCTTTGTCATCACAGCCGAATCCGATAATTCGATGCTGAAGTCCTTGTAGTCTTATAGTCCAGATTCTGATCCCCTTAGTCGGCACCGAAATGCCTAGGCCGGGTTTATGGCTTGTCAATCGGACCCGAAGACCCTAGATTAGCTGCCTTTATCAAGTCCAGTGCAACTCTAGCCGGGATCGTGATCCCTAGACTGAGGGCACTAGACAGAATCTAACTCTGGTTAATGAACAGCTCTCCTTATATACCCTCAGCCCTCACTGCAGGATATTGGGGACTTCACGATTGGTGGAGTAACACTGTCTTTTCATTGGCTGGACCTCAAGCCTCATTTAACATATTTTTAGTAGTATTGCAGTCCTGGCAAGGTAGAGCGACATACTGATTGTTATAACCCTTACAATGGAATGTCAGTAGGAGACATTCAGTCTGCAAACTATGACATTAAAACAATGGTGGCTGGGGCAATTTACATAAAGCCAACATCCAGAGGGGAATTTGCAATGGACGATTAGCATAATTAAGTTCTCCTGCCTTCTGTGACAAACAAGTTAGATAATTACATTACCATGTTAAAATAAACACCAACAGTCATCTACAAGACTTGTAGGAAAATACAAAATACTGTCTGGTTAGAGTTTAAGGACTTAATCCATAAATGTTTGCAATCAAAATACCATATTGTCTGGGTTACATAAGAAATCATCATATGTTCTATGTTGAAGGAGTCCATTTCGTCACATTCCCCATTGACTTTCATTATACTCGGCTACTCGATTTACGCCCATCCAAGCATTAAACTGCTAGTTAAGAGTACTGAGTATAGGGTGGAGGCACACTTGCATGTGTGAAAATTGATGCATGACAGCCATGCGAGTGGTTTCCATATGGTTGTGTGAGTGTGGTGCGAGTGCAATGAGTGTGGTGTGACTGTGGTGCGAATGTGGTCTGTGTGCAATGCGTTTTTAACATGGTCTTTCTCATGCTGTATAAACTGAGAACAGAGTAGATAGAATAGATATATCGGGTTTAACAGTCTCCTGCTGCTACTTGCAAACGAGCGGTTACTATAGCAACAATGACCGACGGCAAGATCACTATGGCTTCTGATTGAGCGGCTCATACAGGAGCAGCAGGAGTTAACTTCCTACTTACCGGGGCTGCTGTGACATTGGCTCCTGAATAAGCTGACTCATACAAGAGATGCAGGAGTTAACTTCCTGCTTACCGCGGCTGCTGTTATCAGTAAGCAGCACCGGTAAGCAGGGTGTTAATTCCTGCAGCTCCTGTATGAGCTGATCATTCAGAAGCTGCGGTGATGTCACCACCGATCATCATTGCTATAGTAACCGCTCTTTTGGTGACTGTGACCAGGATGGATTAAGGGCGGAGATTAGGACTTTAAAGGACAGGTTGGTTGACAGGTAACGACGATAGATATAGGATTAAAAATTTGAAAATCAGAGGAATACCTGAAATTATAAAAAATCAAGACCTTATGCAATTTATAAAGTCAATGGTAAAGAAGACTTTACCCACACTCTCAGACATAGAATATTCCTTTGAAAAGGTACATAGGATTCCAAAACCAAGATCTTTGCCAACGAAATACACCAGGATTTTATAATTAAATTTAGCTTTCTTCATTCGAAAGAGCAGTTTACTGACTTTCTAAGGAAGAATAGAACCCTGCCAGCGCCTTATAACAAGCTCAGAGTGTTTTATGACTTGTCGAAGGAGACTCTTGCAAAACAAAAGACTTTTAAACCTATTACAGAGATTCTACATAAGCATGACATTGCCTACCAATGGGAATTTCTGACAAGAGTAAACTTCAGATTCAAACAGAAGCTTATTTAAATCTCAGATGTTGTGAAAAGTAGTAAAACCCTTAAGGAATTAGATATTGATGGAAATGGTATCGTATAGTCTCTTTATCTTAGAGATATTTATGTTAAATTTGATATTTTGCTTCTGGCTTCACAGGAGGCCTGTAAACTTGGACCTCAAGGAGAATTTCTGTCTGTTTTTCTTTTAAAACTTCTCCACATAGTGACTCTTACTAATGGTTCTATATTTTGATATTGTAAGGTTTTTTTCATATTTTATTAATGACATGGATAGTTTAAATATATCTCCTTGTGTGACATGGATGAATTTATACAAATCTAATTTAATGTTGAATATTGACTATTATTCATCAGTTAGATCCCTAATTCATTACTACTAAATGCTTATCATTTAATGTCAATGGACTAAATTCACCACAGAAGCGTTATGTATTATGTAGGGAATTAAATAGATTGAACATAGAAATAGCAGGAATACAGGAAACAAATTTTTCCAATATTAAAGGTAATCTGTCAGTTAAAAAATCTATATGTAACTGCTATAATTTTCTAATTCCTCCCTCTAAGTGCTCTCTATTGATGTATTTCTTCTATTTATATTTCCTTCCTATCCTCTGTAAACTTCAAATAAAGAGATTCATTCCATCTGTCACTCAAAGTGAATGATCCACTTAGTTCTCTGCTGTCCACTCCTCATAGGATGAATATTCATGTCACAAATTCACACCACATTACTGCACAAGAGATCAGTAGGGGGTGGCTGTATCCTACTTTCTGCTCTCTTTGCAGCAAAACAAAAGGTCAGATAAAACACAGAATCTCTCAAAGGACAACACTAATTATTGCTTACAGAAATAAATGGAGTAGATAAGTTGTCTAGATCAGGTATGATGTGTGCCTGCAATCTCTCCCTTCATCTCCTCATCAGAAGCTCGTAATAGAAACTGAAACCTGACAGTGATAGCAAAGGGAGGGAGGATAGAGATGCTGAGAAGGAGTGAATATTTAAATGAACAGTTTAACACAGCAGAACTAATCGCCTGTGAATATAATGGACAGGACTAATGCAGCAGCTCCCTGCAGGGCATGAAAATACTTGTAGCATGGAAACTACAAATGGTACAATAATGATTTTACATGGTTTTAAAAAGTCTGCCCATGCACTATTCAAGGGTAATATTAGTATCATACTGAAAAATGACCTGACAGAGTCCTTTAAAACTCTCAAATTCAAGAACAAGAATTATACTAAAATTCTCCTAGCCTTAAATAATAGGAAGAAAGCTGGAGTGGCCTTCATAATCAGAAATTCTGTTAAATTTGAGGAAATAAATCATATAGCAGATCAAGAGGGCAGATTCCTGATCCTGATCTGCAAAATAGAAAACACATTATATACCCTTGTGAACTTTTACGCGCCCAATAAGGGTCAGATTGAGTTTCTAAAAAAATTAATAGATTTGGTAAAGAAGAACCAGAAGGGGCATTGATACTTTTAGGGGACTTTAATGCGATTCCTAACCTCTTTCTGGATTTCACAAATGTAACTGGGAAAACACATGTGGTTTTAGACCCATGGATGGAGAGAGAAGAACTCTTTGATACTTTTAGGTGTTTGAATTTCTCCTCAAAGGAATTCACTCATTATTCAAATTCTCACTTCTCCCTTGCAAGAATACATTTAGTTCTCATGAACATTCATACTCTACTGAAATTGAAATACATAGAAATGCTCCCAAGGACATGGTCTGATCACTCTCCCATTTTATTTGAAATACTTATAGATATACCTTTTCATACCATAGTCCATTGAGAGACAATTTGTTTCTGTTCCTACATCCAGGACAGGGACAACATTTTTTCTGCTTGGAGTTCCTACTTTAAAGAGAGTGATGTAGATAATACTCCAATTACTAGCCTTTGGATGGCACATAAGGCGGTTGTCAGGGGGATACTTATCTAACTGAATTCTAGGTTGAAAAGAATGAGACTAGAGAAATCTGAGCGAATTATTGACCAAATTAAAATACTTGAAAAAGATCAGGTTACTAAACTTTCAGAGGAAACTCATAAGCAGACTTTGCAATTTAGGGTTGAGATAAAATCGTTTTTTCACTCGGAATATGACAAAATGGTGCAAATATCCAAAAGTAAATATTTTAATTGCATGAATAAACCAACCAAATTTTTTGCAGACAGGCTAAAGTTGCAAAGGACAAGGACACGAATATTACATATTAGAGATAAAGATAATATAACTTATAGGAATCCTAAAGACATATCAGAAGAATTTAGGAAATGTTACAGAAACATATAATTTAAAGGATGATCCAAATACCTAACACTCCTACACTCAGTCCATTAATACATTTTTAGATTCGATAAGTCTACCAAATTTGTCTGAGGATGAACTATTAACTCTTAATTCCCCATTCACTGACAGCAAAATTTCTGTGGTAATCGGCTCATTTAAAAACAACAAACCTCCGGGTCCTGATGGGCTCCCCAATGAATACTATAAGAAATTCTCTGTTCCCCTCGTTCCCTATTTAACTAAATTAATGAGTGTGATCTCTGTTGATACTCCTCTCTCTGCCATAATGCAGGAGGCTATCATAAGCGTCATTCCCAAGGTCAAAAAAGATGTACAGAATGTTGCTAATTATAGACCCATCTCGTATCTAAACATGAATGTAAAACTTTTATGAAAGATTAATGCAACGAGACTACAGAAATGTATCCCTAAATTGATCAAATCTGATCATATGGGATTCATACCAAATAAAGGAACATCTGATGCCACTCGAAAGGTGATAAACATATTGTCTCATGTGGAAAAATCAGGAACCCTGAAGTATGCCTTAACTATGGATGCTGAAAAGGCATTTGACAGGGTGCATTGGGGTTCCTTTTTTGCGCTTTACAGAGATTTGGTTTACATGGGTGCTCATACAACATCATTAAAGCCCTATACACTAACCCCTACGGCAAAAATTTTAACAAATAACCATTTATCAGAGAAAATATTTTTTAACTAATGGTACCAGGCAGGGCTGCCCCCTTTCCTCACTATTGTTTGACATCTTCTTAGAGCCTTTGGTGGAAAAGATATCCAGATATTGAATGGGTGCTGCTTCATGACAGGCAATGTAAAACTTCTTTGTTTGCTGATGATCTTTTAGTCACGCTAACAAATCCCCTATCTTCTATCAGACACTTTACTGACAATGTTGCAGAGTTCTCCGAAATTTCATTCTATAAAATGAACATTAGTAAGACTCAGGTCTTACACTTTAACATTGATTTAGATTTGCTGTAAACTCTGAAAACAGAATTCAAATTTGCTTTGGAAACCACAAACCTATCCTACTTGGGTATGATGATTACTAAACCAATTTCTGACATAATTGCCAAAAATCTATATGATCTATATATGACCATACAAAAAGACTTACTCCACCTCGTTAGACTTGAGACTTCCTGAATAGGCAAAATTAATGCTTGTAAACTATTTGTCCTCCCAAACATTTTGTTCATCTTTCAATCTATTTCGATACTTATCCTCAAAAAATGTTTGCAAAAGCTCCAAACCCAAGTGACTACTTTCACTTGGAATAAGAGGAAACCAAAAATAGCGAGAACAATTGTAGAAAAAAATAAGATGAAAGGGGGACTTGGATTGCCCAATATCCATGGATATTATTTGGCAACTCTAATTAAAAACTCTCAGAGATGGTGGGATACAAAAGAAAAACCCTTGAGGGTAAGCATGGAAGAATTGCATATGCCTGATGGTTGTCCTAGCATATTGATATTGTCCTACTTAACAAAGTGCCGAAAACTACATCCTATAGAAGCCACCATTAGAGCAATTGTCCAGGCATGGAAGGCATTGGTACGGACATCACAGCAGGTGTTTAAAGCGATAGAACCCTCATAGATTCCAATTACTATTTTTCATGCTCTTTCCTCTAAGATTAACTTTTCCTTGTGGGTGGAAAGAGGTATGTTGGTATTGACAGATCTCCTGGACAAAGGGTTGTTAAAACCTTCCGCACTTCTTAGCGCTAACTATAATTTACCCGATTCCAAGGAAAAAAATTGGAGGCGAATTAGTAATGCCTTGGAGAAAGGAAAGTTTGATTTTAATCTCCCAAGTAATGTGGTGGAATTACTGCGATATCCTGACAAAACAATTGTTTGGAGAAGAGGTACATTATACCAAATCATCAATAGTGACAAATCTATGTCTAAACTAAACTATTTATTAACTTGCGAAAAACATTTAAGACTAAACAAAGAATTAGACAGTCAAAAGTATTCTTACATTCCCTGTTTTTCCCTAATAGACACTCAGTACAAACTGTTTATGAAATGGTATTTCACAACTTTGAACTGAACTTGATAAATGCTCAAATCTCTATTACTTGTTGGAGGAATTGTCCTTATGTAGGTACTTAAAAGCATGTATTTGGGACTTGCCCAAGACTAGCACCATTTTGTTCGGAGGTTCGAAATCTAAAAAGAACTGTCACAGGTCTGGACCTGTGATTTACCGCTGAGATGATCTTGATTTTGGTGGCAATTTCTGATCTTCCCAAGACTAAAAGAGCTGTTGTTCATCATGTCTAAATAGCGGCAAAATCCCTGATTGCCTCATACTGGAGATGAACTGAAGTTTCAACTATTGATATTCTTACGGAAAGACTAAACTCTTTATCTACATGAATATTCTTATGCTTTACGGAATAATATGCGTTGAAATTACCAGGAAAAATGTTGAGATTGGGTGGTGAAATTTGTGCCCACTCTTGCTCTGGACTGACACTGTAATGCTGGGGAATTCTCTCTGAATAGTCCACTGGCTAAAAATAATCTTCGAGTTTTATTGGTCTGAAAAATTATTTGACTAATGTCGTATAATACAGGAGATTTATAACCACTGTATTTTTTTGTGTATCCTGATCTATTATCCATGTCAATGTATATGAATTTTAATTATTTATTTTATTGTTTTAAATGATTGTTGTAATAGAATCATTTATCTGTATCCCATATTCCATATTTGATTTATACCTACTGTGTAAAAGTATAATGAATAGATATTTGTAAAAGTTAATAAAAATATTTTAAACAAAAAAGCAGGAATTACAAATATGTGTACTTTTTTTAAAATTGTTATAATTTCAATAGGTCAAAAGAAGTTGATGATTTAAACATTTTAGTTTTCTTTATTTTTTAAATATTTTCAAAAACTATGTTTACTTTTTACTTTGTTTTCAAATCCTCTTAAGGGAATCATCTGTTTATCTGGCTATACAGAGCAATGCAACAGCACTGCTATGTAAAGCAAGAATCACAATTTCCTATGAATGCCGGCTCACAGCCAGCGTTCTGAAAAGGATTGTCATGATAACAATCACTTCATGGGTGCACCAATGAGAGCGAAGAAAGATGTGCCTGCCATATATGTCGTGAAGGGGTTAAAACAGACATGCAAAAGAGAAAAAGGGGAAAGCAACATGCAAAGAGCCAGGATGATCGCCAAAATAGTACAAATAATTCTTAAGAATTCTATACTATTTTGATGATCATCCCGGCTATTTGCATGTTGCTTTCTCCTTTTTCTCTTTTGATTTTTGTTACTACATGCATGGGATAGATCCCTTTCTCAATTTGTGGCGCCCTAAGAGCTCTCCACATATATTGGCTAAAATAGACATCTCCATTAAAATAAATATGTGAATCATTTTTCTGTATAATTGTCAATTGCAACATCAAGTATCCATTTATTTTGTTTACAAAAGATACCTTTTGAACTAATGTTGAAAAAAGTGCTTTTCAACAGAATGCAGAAAAAATGTTAACTTGGCTTGAATGATTTTGGCAGGACTGATATTTGATTTATGTATAAGGTGGAATATGTCATGTAAGGTAGGAGTTTCAACAACAAGGATCCATTGTTCTTGTCAGAGTTAAATCACAGTCACATGACTTGGATAGCAATGTGAAGTGTATGGGCTTCTTTAATGAATTAATTCTGACCGATTTGATGACAGAGGAGGCAGTAAAGTGTCCCATACCCGAAACTTTTCTGTCAGTCAAATGATGGTTAGGACGATTATTTGGCCTTTAGCTATCTTTACTACCTTCTTCAAGCAAGGAAACACTGGCATTGCCACACACTCCAGTGTTCTCTATGACAGAGCCATTGACAAACTCCTTTGTAGAGGGCTTATCTTCATGAGTTAAAGGGATCCTGTCACCTCCAGAACGCTTCCTAAGCTACCAAAACATGTCCCTGCAGCATCCTGTCACTAATCTCACACTCCTTTTGTCTCCTAAAAGCATCCTGTGAAAGTGCATAAAATGTTGTAATACTTACTCATTAGTGATTATAGTTAGCAGGGGCTATATTCTTTAGCCCTTAGGGTGCGTTGTTTTGCGGGTTCCAGGATCCACCCTCTCTCTGTGTATGTGCTCTTTTGTGCAGGTTTTACCCTCCCCCCTCTCTATCACTCACAAAATGCAAATCATTAGTCCTGCCTTCAGCTCCACATCACAGCAGCACAGACAGAGAGAGGGTGGATCATTTGTGGCGTGAAAATTAGCACCTAGGGAGGGCTTAGTCTCGCAGGGGACGCCCTGTGAGACTTATTTTGGGACAAGAAGTCTCAGATTTGTAAGTGTATATTGTTGATTATTCCAATGTTACAGAGCACTTTATTTTTATAGAAAAGGACCACTAATACTGATATGTTAAGGTGCAGGGACAGGTATTAATAGGGTTGGGGGTGATTTGGAGGGGTCAGGTTCCCTTTATAAATTATCTATCTGGGGAGAGTAAAGAGGCATTCACATTAGAATATCAGTCAAGCTTGCCAATATTGCTGCGTTCAGCCAACATTAGACCGATATGTCTTAGGTTGATAATCACGGTGTGCATACAGTATGAAAGCATGTTCATCCGCTGTTTGTCAGAGAGACCTACTGCAAGTGAATAGAAAACCACATACCAATACAAATTATGTAACACACAATCTAATAGTTACTAATCTGCTTATGAAGCTTTCATAATTTCTTCTTCTAAGTCCCTCGAATGAGCAAGTATCTGTAATGATGACAGGTTGTTACTCTAATACAATAAGAATTGTTATGCCACAGATGGAAAGCAATCCTTAGGCACTTGTCTTTGTATTCAAATGTTGTGTCTCAAGTCAGTCAGTTGTCAAATAAAAGCATCTTGTACCAAAAGCAGAAGAAAAACATGAGCGCTGAGGGTGAAGACTTTAAAGTAAATTGACATGAGATGTAGTACTAACAATTATGGCTCTTTTATTATTTACTACATTCTTATTCTAGACAGAATGTGAGAAAAAACAGAAGAAAAGACAACATTTGAATACAATATGGTGATATTCTTAAATTCATCATCTGCCATCCCAATATCAGAAAAGAACACAAGATTCAGGGAAAATATAGTTTTATTAACATTTCAATTTTAAAATATAAGTTAGGTAAGGAGTCTAGCAACTTAAAAAGACTACCACATAAGGTTTGGGCACTATCCATTCCATTTAGGATTAGAGATGAGTGAATCTTTTGATGATCAGGTTCAGTTCACAGAATTGTCATATGTTCGACGATTTGTTCATCGAACATCCGAATTCCATATAAATCAATGGGAGGGAAAATCTTCAAACTTGGATAAAAGAATGTTGGTGATTTATTATAACTCATTTTGGAGCTATAATCGCTCCTTCCTCAGATAAAATCACAAGCATATAGACACAATAAAAACAATCCTATATATACATTTTAGATGATGAGGTTACAGCCACTTAGCAAAAAAAGAGCACAAACCTGTAACATACCGGAATGTCATATAGGTGAAAAATAAAGGATTACCCTGTGAACTAAAGCCTACAGTAAAGAAAAAGGTTAGGAAGGATACTACTATACTACTTTATTTCATTTCAGGAAGAAAAAAGAAGGGGAAATAGCAGGAGAAGAAATAAAATAAATATAAAAATGGAAACATGGACAACCATATGGCTAAAATATCGAGAACCTTAGTGAGAAAGCTCTTCCAAGCTATTTCCAAGTGGAAAAAAAGAGAAGAAAAAACAAAAGAAAATGTAGTGGTGTAAGAATAAAGTGTGTTTATTGTTACAACTTTTTCCAAAAGTGAGACTTATTTATGTCACAAAAAGAAACCTAATAAAATAAAAAATAATATCTAAAATGTATCTGTTAATCTAATATATAAAGTTGAGTGTATGTACAGTTAGGGCCAGAAATATTTGGACAGTGACACAATTTTCGCGAGTTGGGCTCTGCATGCCACCACATTGGATTTGAAATGAAACCTCTACAACAGAATTCAAGTGCAGATTGTAACGTTTAATTTGAAGGGTTGAACAAAAATATCTGATAGAAAATGTAGGAATTGTACACATTTCTTTACAAACACTCCACATTTTAGGAGGTCAAAAGTAATTGGACAAATAAACATAACCCAAACAAAATATTTTTATTTTCAATATTTTTTTGCGAATCCTTTGGAGGCAATCACTGCCTTAAGTCTGGAACCCATGGACATCACCAAACTCTGGGTTTCCTCCTTCTTAATGCTTTGCCAGGCCTTTACAGCCGCAGCCTTCAGGTCTTGCTTGTTTGTGGGTCTTTCCGTCTTAAGTCTGTATTTCAGCAAGTGAAATGCATGCTCAATTGGGTTAAGATCTGGTGATTGACTTGGCCATTGCAGAATGTTCCACTTTTTTGCACTCATGAACTCCTAGGTAGCTTTGGCTGTATGCTTGGGGTCATTGTCCATCTGTACTATGAAGCGCCGTCCAATCAACTTTGCAGCATTTGGCTGAATCTGGGCTGAAAGTATATCCCGGTACACTTCAGAATTCATCCGGCTACTCTTGTCTGCTGTTATGTCATCAATAAACACAAGTGACCCAGCGCCATTGAAAGCCATGCATGCCCATGCCATCACGTTGCCTCCACCATGTTTCACAGAGGATGTGGTGTGCCTTGGATCATGTGCCGTTCCCTTTCTTCTCCAAACTTTTTTCTTCCCATCATTCTGGTACAGGTTGATCTTTGTCTCATCTGTCCATAGAATACTTTTCCAGAACTGAGCTGGCTTCTTGAGGTGTTTTTCAGCAAATTTAACTCTGGCCTGTCTATTTTTGGAATTGATGAATGGTTTGCATCTAGATGTGAACCCTTTGTATTTGCTGTCATGGAGTCTTCTCTTTACTGTTGACTTAGAGACAGATACACCTACTTCACTGAGAGTGTTCTGGACTTCAGTTGATGTTGTGAACGGGTTCTTCTTCACCAAATAAAGTATGCGGCGATCATCCACCACTGTTGTCATCCGTGGACGCCAAGGCCTTTTAGAGTTCCCAAGCTCACCAGTCAATTCCTTTTTTCCCAGAATGTACCCAACTGTTGATTTTGCTACTCCAAGCATGTCTGCTATCTCTCTGATGGATTTTTTCTTTTTTTTCAGCCTCAGGATGTTCTGCTTTACCTCAATTGAGAGATCCTTTGACCGCATGTTGTCTGGTCACAGCAACAGCTTCCAAATGCAAAACCACACACCTGGAATCCACCCCTGACCTTTTAACTACTTCATTGATTACAGGTTAACGAGGGAGACGCCTTCAGAGTTAATTGCAGCCCTTAGAGTCCATTGTCCAATTACTTTTGGTCCCTTGAAAAAGAGGAGGCTATGCATTACAGAGCTATAATTCCTAAACCCTTTCTCCGATTTGGATGTGGAAACTCTCATATTGCAGCTGGGAGTGTGCACTTTCAGACCATATTATATATATAATTGTATTTCTGAACATGTTTTTGTAAACAGCTAAAATAACAAAACTTGTGTCACTGTCCAAATATTTCTGGCCCTAACTGTATGTGTGTGTATGTGGCAAGCCCACCAACTCCACATGGCCCCACCCACTCCATGTTTCCATGCCCACTCTGTGACCACACCCACTCCACATGTCCACACCCACTCATCATAGCCACACTTGCTCCATATAGCCCCACCCGACTCCACATAACCACACCCATGTGTGTGACAAGCCCCACCCACTCCAGATAACCATACCCCACACCACATATCCATGCCCACTAAACATAGCCACGCCCGTCCATTGTGATGTCACAATAGAATGTAGAATGTTAGCTTATAATATTCCATGTCATGTCACTGCCTGATTATTCTAATCTTATGACTCATAAGACAAAGAATGTGACTGGATGATTATTGTTACATGCTAAGAGAAAAGCTGTATTTTGCCTCAATGAGCAAGACTTACAGGAATGGAGAAAAAAATGGAGGCAAGAATTACAGAAATTAGTTCAGAAATGGAAGAAAGGGAGGCAAGAGCTTCTTTCTCAAGAGCCATGGAAAAAAGGGAGGTAAAAATTACAGAAATTAATGTATGTATGTATGTAGTATGTATGTATGTCCACTAAAGAAATTCGAACCTTTGTATCCACAATCAAAAAATTTTGCAAATGAATGTATGTACAGTATATATGTATGTATGTCCATTAAAGGAATTCGCACCATTGCACATCTACAATCACAAAATTTTGAACCAACACCCCATTTGACTTAGGGTTTGTAGGGGTGTGTGGATTTGCGGGTTAAGGGGGGCATTTTTTAGGGAGGTGAGGTAGGGTGCAGGTTTGGGGAGGGTGTGGGGGGACAGTTTTGGGGGTAGGATAAGTTTCAGGGTAGGGCTGGGGGTTCAGGGGTAGATTTGAGGAGCGAGCATGGGTGGATGGGGTTGGGGGGAAGCACGATTGATACGTATATTGGACATAAAATACACAACACAGACATGCACTCAGCTTATAACTAAGAACAGTTAGTTAGTATGTCTGGGCAACGCTGGGCTCTACAGCTAGTCTAATATATAATGTTGAGTGTATGTATGTGTGTGTGTGTGTATGTGGCAAGCCCCACCCACTCCTCATCACCATGCCCACTCCATAAGACCACATTCACTCCATACATCCACACCCACTACACTTATATAAAAGTGAATGTGAGTATGTATCAAGCCCTGCCCACTCTAAATGTAAAAGTGTATGTGTGTATGCATCAAGCTCTGCTTACTCCACATAGCCCCACCCACTCCACATAGCCACGTTCACTCCACATAGCCTCACTCCACATAGCCCTACACACTCCACATAGCTCTGCCCCTCCAGTTAGCCCCACCCCTATATTTTGATGTCACAATAGAATGTAGAATGTTAGTGTCACGGTGCAGTGAGAATGCTGATAAGGGAATGGAATTTATGGGCAGGGTGACCAGGGAAGACTAGTCTGACCCTAGTCTAGGAACCCTGAATGGCCCTGATCCCGAAGGTATCTTTGAAGGTGAGAAGGTTCGGGCTTCCAGCCTCTCCCTAAAACTCCTCCACCAGCCCTGCACTACTCCCCCCTCACCTTCCTCCACAGAACTGGGATACAGCAACTCCAAAGGAAAGGACTTCAGCAACACAAACACACAGGTCAGCACAGCACGGCTTACAGGTAAAGAGTGAAACTCTATTAGCAGCACCACCTGGTGGAAGGAGAGGCTACTTAAAGGCCAGGGGGACGGCAGCCCAGGTGAGTCACACATTAACCCCTCAACCAGCAGCTGAACATCATAGTGAATGCAGTTCTGGAGCACAAAACAGGAGGCCCAGGACCGTCACAAATATCAACCATGCAGCTCTTAAAGAAAACACATACACAGCAGCATCCAGCATAGTCAGCACCAACTAAGCGCATGACAGTTAGCTTATAAAATTCCATGTTACTGCCTGTTCTTTAAATCATAGGGATCTTAGTGTCCTACAGACACTAATGCCAAATGAATGTGACGGGATGATGACTGGATGATAGGTTTGTGGGGGAGAAAAGATAGGTGGGCTGGGTTAGGGGGAAGGTGAGGGGGGCAAGTTTGATGCATATAGTGGATATTCATACACACAGACATACACTCAGCTTATAACTAAAAACAGTTGTTCGGCAAAGTGTGTGTATGTGGCATTAGCCACGATCACTCCACATAGCCACAACCACTCAACTTTGCCCTGCCCATTTCACAGCCTGCATCTCCACATATCCCTACCTTCTCCACATAGTCCCTCACTTGGGACTATGTGGAGGGGTGGGGCTATGAAGGGGCAAGTCTATACATTGGTGGCACTATGAAAGGGGAGTGGCTACTGAGAGGGGTGGGGCTATGGGTAAGTGTGGAGCTATTAATAGGCAGGCTACTGGGAGGGGCTATGATACATACACATACATAAATTACCATATATAGCTGATATTGCCATATGTGGGCGATATTACCATATAAGATCATTACCACCATATATGGGCATTACGCCCGGGTAACGCCGGGCTCTACAGATAGTATATTATATTATTAAGATAACACAATACAAATGAATATGAATTGATGTGTATTATATAGTGAAAAAGATCTATTGTTTTCTTGAAATGAAAGGACTACATGTGACTATGGCCCTATAATTTCATAAAATCATCAAAAAAGGATTATTAAAACATTTCTTATTCTTATAAACTATTACCAATGAAAGAATGAGACAACTGTTTTTTAATAAAATGAGGGAATATGAAAATAAATAAATAAATGGATAAAACAACAGTTTTTTTTTAATAAAAATGAGGAAATATGTACATGCATCATCCACCAAGGCCGTGGGTTACTCGGGACCGGTCTCTGCTTTTCTGGTCACAGGGGTATGTCATGGTATTGGCCGTGGACCGGTTCCATGGCCCTAGGGCTGCAATTAAAAGGGGAAAAATATAAAAAGGGGCTAAAATTAAAATTAAAGTTTGTCAGTGACGCCACCTGTGGTATGCGGCCAGATGTGACCGCCGCTGCTTGTCTTAGCTCCGGGGATGATGAGGTGATGCAGCTAGGTGATGAGCAGGCAGGGCTGGTTTATCCCCTGGGCTGGGTTAATAGTTTTTCGTGAAATGGTTGTGAGGTAACGGTGGGGGTGCAACTTACTTCTGACAGCTGTCTTCCTTTTGTCTCAGCTTTTCAACTCCTTACTTGCTCATTTCTGTAGTCATGGACATTCAATAAAGACTCTCACACACGTTTCAAGTTCAACCGGGTACTTTACTCACTGCTTCCTCATATTTTACACATTCACGGTGTTCCTGCAGTTAGCATACCAGTAGCCTGTCAGCAGCTGGTCTGATTCACCAAAGCACCAACTTTCTTAAACCTTTCCGGGTCTCTCTCCTCAGGACCATTCACTACCTCAGGGCCGGCAGTCGCGGACTATTTAGTGGGTCTTGTCACTGACTCCCAAGTCCTATATGAGGCTTTTCCTTGGTGTGACAGTCTTTTTGGTTCCGGGCATAGAGACCCTTCTCCACACAGGTTAATCTGTGGCCGGAGCTTGAAGCTGCCAACCACTTTTACAGGGCCGGTACCCTGTCTGTCAACCCAGTCCCTCGATGTCTCCGTAAAGCCGGTCTACCACCTTGGACTCCTTCTCCTCTACACCTTGTCAGTAGTCTCGGACCTGGTCAGCCATAAGATGACCCTGGCTATCGGGTCCCCGTGTTTTTCCTCTGTTGTTACTGTCTCTCTCTGTATGTCACTCCCGTCTTCTGCTCCAACTCCAATCTGACTGTCACTCTCACTCTGAGGTAAACTACTCTAGCTCCTCCCTCTCTCCCAGGTGTCTCCTAGGCTCCACCCATCACTCAGCTCCTCCCCACCTCTCCCTTGCCTGGCATAGAGACAGCAAATTAACGGTCTGTGGAGCGCTAGGAACAGGAAGAGTCAGGGAGATGAAACTATTTGTAAAAAGGTTTTATTAACCTCTTACAAGCCACAAAGTGTTTCCGCAGCACAGGGCTGCCGTCATCAGGTGAAGGTTTTGTGGATGCTGCCAGCTGTCCCTGCAAACACCTCCAGGGAGGAGGCCTTACACTGAGGCGATACACCGCAGTTGTGCAGGGCGTGCACAACCACCTCTAGTGAGTGGCCATACAGCCCCTTCCAACTAAATTCCCTTGTTTAAACTTCAAGGCAAGGCACAGATCTGGCCAAGGTTGCGAAAGAATTTCTGCTATACTCAAGGCTCCTAAGAGCACAGTGGCCTCCATAATCCATACATGGCAGACGTTTGGGATCACCAGAAGTCTTCCTAGACCATCCAGCCAAACTGAGCAATCATGGGAGCAGAACCTTGGTGAGAGAGGTAAAGAAGAACACCAAGATCACTGTGGCTAAGGTCTAGAGATGTAGTAGGAAGATGGGAAAAAAGTTCCACAAAGTCAACTATTACTGCAGCCCTCCACCAGTCAGGCCTTTAAGGCACAGTGGCATGACAGAAGCCTCTTCTCAGTGCAAGAGATATGAAAGCCTGCATAGAGTTTGCAAAAAACACATGAATTACTCCCAGACTATGAGAAATAAGATTCTCTGGTCTGAGGAGATGAAGATAGAACTTTTTGGTGATAATTCTAAGCGGTATGTGTGGAGAAATCCAGGCACTGCTCATCACCTGCCCAATACAATCCCAACAGTGAAACATGGTGGTGGCAGCATCAAGATATGGGGTTGCTTTTCAGCTGCAGAGAACAGAACAACTTGTTGCAATTAAAGGAAAGATGAATGTGGCCAAGTACAGAGATATCATGGACGAAAACCTTTTCCAGAGTGCTCTGGACCTCAGACTTGGCTGAAGGTTCACTTTCCAACAAGACAATGACCCTAATAACACAGCAAAAATAACAAAGGAGTGGCTTCAGAACAACTCTGTGACCATTATTGACTGGCCTAGCCAGAGCCCTGACCTGAACCCAATTGAGCACCTCTGAAAAAAGCTAAAAATGGCTGTCTGCCAACGTTCACCATCCAGTCCGGCAGAACTGCAAAGGATCTGCAAGGATGAATGGAAGAGAATCCCCAAATCCAGGTGTGAAAAGCTTGTTGCATCATTTCCCAGAAGACTCATGGCTGTACTAGCTCAAAAGAGTGCTTCTACTCAATACTGAGCAAATGGTCTGAATACTTATGACCATGTAAAATTTCAGTTTTCCTTTTTTCATAAATTTGCAAAAATTTCTACATTTGTTTTTTTCAATACTATGTCCCTTTAAAAATTAGCTTTCCTCTAAACTCATATATCACAATGATGGGTTTTAAACCTCCCACCCATAGGAAAGATTCAACATAAAGATTTAATTTTATCAATCAATCTTTATTATATATCCACATAAAATTTATAAAACAGAGCATTCCCTCCGGGGGATGCACAAGGCACATACAGACTATTCAGTGCACAATATAGTATGCTACACAATAATCATAAAAATATCATGCCCCCCGGAAGAAGCGGGAAGTAAAACAGCTGTAGGGGAGGAGGGAGTGCAGGCACGAGGAGACACCTCAGTAAATAAGGTATGAAGCATAACCGCACTATCTAAATATTGTAACTGTACCCCCTGGGTAGCTGTGGTACCAGCTATAGGTTGATAATTATACCACAACACTGCCACAAGGAATTTGTAGGATGATTAGATATAGCCGGACACAACTTCAGATGTGGTGACGTAATTAGGCTGAAGTTTTAAGTGAATAGGCAGTCTTATATCATATGTATGGGGTATAGGTGGTGAATTAATGTCAGCTTAGTGGATTTGGGTCAATTTTTGACACTGAATTGTAGACCCACTACTTTTGTGACATTTTTATGGTTATTGTGTAGCATACTATATTGTGCACTGAATAGTCTGTATGTGCCTTGTGCATTCCCCCGGAGGGAATGCTCTGTTTTATAAATTTTATGTGGATATATAATAAAGATTGATTGATAAAATTAAATCTTTATGTTGAATCTTTCCTATGGGTGGGAGGTTTAAAACCCATCATTGTGATATATTTGTTTTTTTCAGTCAAGAATGAGTGCAGAGTGTACATTAATGAGAAAAAAAATAACTTTTTTGAATTTACCAAATGGCTTCAATGAAACAGAATGAAAAATTTAAAGGAGTCTGAATACTTTTCGTACCCACTGTATGTAAAAAGAAATACTAAGTTGGAGAGAAGAATGTATTCTTCCATTCAGATTCTCATGTGAACTCTGAATCTTTAATGCTCATGCTTGTAGGGGTCATATCAGTCCAAGCTCTTAGGGGCCCGTCACACCAGGCGATTTCGGTGGCGATTTTATAGGCGATGCTGGGGCGTGGTCTATCGCCGCCGACATCACCGATGCGACGCCTAATGTGAATAGGCAAGGGCGATGCATTTGAGTGGTTGCCTGGTTTCACAACAGCGCTCTGAAACCAGTCGACCACTCTGGGGCGATGTGTACACATCGCCCCATGTAAACAGCGATCTCACAGGCAATGGGAGCCATAGGTTCCCATGCTACGGCATCGCAGCTGGGGTTTTTAGACACACCAGCGGCAACGCCGGCTGTAAGATCACCGGTGCGTCGCCGGCGACGCAAAAAATGTGCACGCTCCCACCTGTCGCCGCTGACATCTCCGGCAACGTCACCTGGTGTGACGAGCCCCTTAGGGAGAGAGCTTGGGAATAGTGTGTATGGGGGTACATGTTTACTGAGCAGATTTGAAGTACAAAAATAGAGGAGGAGACAGCAGAAAAGTGAGTAAACCGAAAAATAGAAAAATCTAGTGAAGCTTGATATACAAGAGAACATAGAGTACAGACCAAAAGTTTGGCCACACCTTCTCATTCAAAGAGTTTTCTGTGTTTTCATGACTATGAAACTAGTAGATTTACACTGAAGGCATCAAAACTATGAATTAACACATGTGGAATAATATACTTATCAAAAAAATGTGAATCAACTGAAAATATGTCTTATGTTCTAGGTTCTTTGCTTTGATTACTGCTTTGCACACTCTTGGCATTTTCTTGATGAGCTTCAAGAGGTAGTCACCGGAAATGGTTTTCACTTCACAGTTGTGCCCTGTCAGGTTTAACAAGTGGGATTTCTTGCCGTATAAATGGGGTTGGGACCATCAGTTGTGTTGTGCATAAATCTGGTGGATACACAGCTGATAGTCCTTACTGAATAGACTGTTAGAATTTGTATTATGGCAAGAATAAAGCAGCTAAGTAAAGAAAAACGAGTGTCCATCATTACTTTAAGAAATGAAGGTCAGTCAGTCTGAAAAATTGGGAAAACTTTGAAAGTCTCCCCAAGTGCAGTTACAAAAACCATCAAGCACTACAAAGAAACTGGCTCACATGAGGACCGCCCCAGGAAAGGAAGACCAAGAATGACCTCTGCTGTGGAGGATAAGTTCATCCGAGTCACCAGCCTCAGAAAGCGCAGGTTAACAACAGCTCAGATTAGAGACCAGGTCAATGCCACACAGAGTTCTAGCTGCAGACACATCTCTACAACAACTGTTAAGAGGAGACTTTGTGCAGCAGGCCTTCATGGTAAAATAGCTGCTAGGAAACCACTGCTAAGGACAGGCAACAAGGCAACAAGCAGAAGAGACTTGTTTAGGCCAAAGAACACAAGGAATGGACATTAGACCAGTGGAAATCTGTGCTTTGGTCTGATGAGTCCAAATTTGAGATCTTTGGTTTCAACAAACGTGTCTTTATGCAACGCAGAAAAGGTGAACGGATGGACTCTACATGCCTGATTCCCACCGTGAAGCATGGAGGAGGTGGTGTGATGGTGTGAGGGGGGTGCTTTGCTGATGACACTGTTGGGAATTTATTCAAAAATGAAGGCATACTGAACCAGCATGGCTACAACAGCATCTTGCAGTGGCATGCTATTCCATCCAGATTGCATTTAGTTGGACCATCATCAATTTTTCAACAGGACAATGACCCAAAACACACCTCCAGGCTGTAAAAGGCTATTTGACCAAGAAGGAGAGTGATGGGGTGCTACGCCAGATGACCTGACCTCCACAGTCACCAGACCTGAACCCGATCGAGATGGTTTGAGTTGAGCTGGACCGCAGAGTGAAGGCAAAAGGGACAACAAGTGCTAAGCATCTCTGGGAACTCCTTCAAAACTGTTGGGAGACCATTTCCAGTGGAACTGCTTGGCTAAAGCAGTTTGGTTTCTTAAAGCCTTCCATCCTGGTTTATCTTAGACGTTCTGAGGCTCTGGTGAATCTACAGTAGTTGGGCACTTAGTCATACCCCTCCTGGGTAAGTTTGGTTTTGTCCTTTGTATAGGGGTCGGACCCAGCGCTAACATGCAAAAATGCTCAAAACCGGATCAGGATCCGCAGCCCATAGGCACCCATTATAAATCTGGGTTGCTTAAATAGCAATGCGGTTACCACATCCGGATTTGCAGCCTGCAGGAAAAATCCTGCATGCTGCATTTTTCAGAGCAGTTTCCTAACCGCAGCAGCATAATTATAATGGGCTCCTATGGGAGCTCATCTGGTTACCGCAAGGCACATGTGAATACCTGCGGTAGCCATATGCTTTGTTCATCCCTGATGCTGCAGGGATGAACAAAAGGTCATTGTTAATAATAGATGTGGGCAACATGTCTGTAGGGAGTGCCCACCAGGAGTGCCCACCTTCCCTACAGACATGTTCTCCACATAGATCGACATGTTAGGGGTTAATTTCTAAAATTACAGTATTGCCAGCTTTTGTCGACTTTTACTATTTATAATGACAGGCGGCGGCTCCTGGCTGTACAGGAGTTTACAGTTCGCAAAGTGCGTAAGCATATTACAGGGCAGCATCCTCAATGAGGAGCTGTCTGTGGTGCTTACGCAAAATGCATACTGTACATGCCACTATTCATGGTGCTGAAAGTTTTAACATTACTTCTATGGACAGCGCACCGCCATAGAAGTAATGTTAAACATCCTATTATGCATGTAACAATGAGATTGTTATACTGTGGTTTCTGTTTAATGAGCACTACACTATTGATGTAACAATATGTCTGTGAATCCACAATACATGTGACTGCAAAAAGCCTTATAGCCACTGCTGATAGCTCTGTAGTGTTGGTTGGCACCTGCACTTCCTTCCTCTCTTTGAGCCTTCTCAAGGCTAGGGTCACACATGCATATTTCACTTACTTTTTTTGAGACCTGCGTTTTCTAAAAACGCATGTAAAAACGCACCCATAGGCCCCCATGCAAAAAACGCATGCCCCAATAGCAAAAACGCATGTATAAATGGCACATGCGTTTTTGGGTGCGTTTTTGGCTCAACACCGAAAAATACTGCAAGATGCAGCGCTTTTTGAAAAACGCACCCAAAAACGCAGCAAGCAGCGTTTTTTGGTGCTTTTTCAAAAACGCATGCGTTTTTGTAACATGGGGCCCTATGGGAAATGCATGCGTTTTTTAAAGTGTCAAAATGGACATGCGTTTTTGCATGCGTTTTCGCATGCTTTCTTTAACAAAAGGCATGCGTTTTTAATGGCTTTTTAAGGGGGCCCCCACTCCTAACAGCAAAAACGCAGGCAAAAACGCAGGTGGCCAAAAAACACCTAAAAAAACGCATGGCATGTGTGACCCTAGCCTTATCTTGGTGTATTCCAATAAAGATACCAGAGATTTTCACTAATTTGAAGCCTGTACTCAATTTTTTCTCTAATTAAGTATAGTTCTAGAGTAGCTTCTCAGGGGTGATCATCCTTGCATCCTTGCATTAACGGTCATAGTTCTTGGCCAAACCTAAGGTTTACCTGGGTTTAAGATATTTCACAGGTTATTATTAATGACTCTCTAGGAGTGGAGATGAATGTGGTATTCAATGCATTGTTTTTACATTTTAGTGGGTACATAATCTCTCAGAACTCGCCTTATTCACAGTAATATTACATCTGTCATGTAAAATTGTGTTTCTTGGCTCCAGGCATAAAGAAGTGCTGAGTCTGACATGAAAATGATGAAACAAACTATAATTGTTTAGTCTCAAGGCATAAAATGCAACAGACCCGTGAAAGTTTTGGATTCATCAGGCTGGTCATGTGTAAATTCATGTAGATTGCATACAGTCTGTGCTTGACCGCAGAGGTCCCGCTAGAATCCTTTCTATTATCTGCATTTTTATATTTATATTGTATTTTCATTTTCATTTTATTTCATTATTAATGTGTTTTCAATGTAAGATTTTTTATGTTCATTGGCTTGACATTTATTTACATTTCTAATCAGAGATTTCATGGTCTCTATTAGTGATGCTTATAAAATATGTCTGAAATGAAACAAATCTGTTGTTGTCCTTTATTGCAGTATTTAAAATTTTACTACCATTTCGAACTGCAGTAGATCATTTGATAGTAAGTTGACTTTACAGCATGTTAGATTTGTTAATGTTGTAAAGATTGCAAATATGTGCTAATAGTTTGTTCGACTGATCAGATTTA